>CAJDSM010014719.1:77241-181126 GCA_903981925.1 Ostrea lurida
TTCAAATGTCGTCTAATACAAACTAAGGATATGCAAAATAAAATTATATTTTCTTTGTCACAAAGGTCAGTGAAGTCAAGTTCAACTGACATTGATTTGACCTTATTTGAATACTAAAAGCTAATCACTTTTTATAGATACTCTGGTAAAATTTCTTTTTAATTCTCTATATCATTTTCTGAACATGAGTCAGTGCCGTAACAGTGTAGTCAAACTTATCGTCATACATTATAATAGATGCCTACGGACTTTCGCTAATTCCTATCTCTTAGTCTTATCTTCACACGTGCAAAAACGCGATCACATAGTATGCTAAAACTGACCTATATTTTCCTCATGGACTCTTCGACTTAGCTTAGCTGGAAAGATATAACGTCTTCATCGTCTCAGTCTATATCCTGATCTCTAAAGCACTATATAAACTTCTTCTTATTACCTTTCCCAATATTCACACACGGAGATCAGAACGCGGATCCATCTTGAAGTCACACCGTCTTACACTTGAGATGCAACTAACTCGAAAGTCTTATTTATCTGCGCAAGGCTACTTCTTTTCACATGTATATGAAGATAATTTCACAAATGTTATTTTAAGCTATCAGTCCTTATGTCACAGACGATTGAAAACTAAATATAACCTACCATTTTTCCACATTAGAAAAATCAAGTCAAGTCATCTTTGACCAGTATGAATTAACCAATTTGAAAGGTCACTATTAAATATATCGCATTCATTTTTCATTTTCGAAACTCACAATGTCGGGGAGCAAATTGTTCCCCTATTGCAACACCCATCAATATCCGTGAGTAACTATGAACTTGCAAAAAAGGATACTACCCTGATTCATTTAAATCAAGGTCGATCTACGGTGCCAAGACGATTGTTCACTTGACCTATTGAGTACAAAATTTAGCCCTATATATCCATGTTTATCGCTTTAGATCACAATTTGATTTATGAAATCAATTTCCAATGTCTCTGATCAAATCGTGAAGCACAATTATTAAGAACTTTGTTCTATAAACCTAGTTTTTTGATATTACGAAGTGAAGAGTCACTAAGGGTGGTGCATTGTTTACCCTGTACACTAATTTTTGTCTTACCGAGCCCCATTTCAATCCGCACAACTTATATCTCATTACTACTGAAACAACCACACTATAAGATAATAGATCTTATGCAGAAATATATGTTCTTATGGAGAAACAAACATTTGGCATCATAAGGTTCATATACTAAATGCTCTATCAATCTCACTGAAATAATTTTTGCGCACATGTAGTTAAATTATTTCCACCCCAGTAGGGAGTTGCACATAATTCGATAAACACACCACCAACCGCGAATTTGATACCCCCCGAAAAGTAATCTTAATCCTACAACCCCCTTCCTAATTCTTGAAATACTAACACATGTTATTAGCACTACGAACCTATCATATCCTAAGCACATCCATCAGGACAGGTTAAAACTAACAGAGTAGAATATGAAAAATGTTCTGTAAAGTTGTCGAACAAGTAATTAAAGGACCACCAAAGACGACCGAGGTACGGACAAGAACTATAAGACGTGGAAGTGATATCAAGATAGGCACAACTTCTCAGTCGTTATAATAATTTGTTGCTAAATACTCGTCAACTTCGTTCGAACATCGTCGTCAACTATATGGTCCTATTCAAGCGCTAGTGAAAATCTAATTAAGATATCACACAGAAATGATTCCACTTTCTTGCACCATATCTAAAGACACAATTTTTAGTCACAGTCCGGTCTACTTCAAAGCGTTATTTATTGTGAAAATGTCTTTGTAGATATTAAATATTAAAAAACACGAAATAATTTGAAAAGGTAATCAATGTAATCTAGTCACGAATCCACAATATTGAATCTAGAGATTTAGTATTTGACGCGACAAAATTACCCATCTTGAAAAATTATTCGATGCGCCCCACTCACTCTCAGTCCGGGAATAACCATAAAATAAGCTTCTTGAATTCACATAAATGTATGATACTTTTGTTTGACTGGGAGGTTACTCCCCACGAGTGAATATATTTATTCTCATGGTATGGACGGTATATATATTTCAATTAACATATATTTCCAATCACAAACATATTCATGACATCGTCAGCTCCGAACGAACTCGCACATTTTCTTTCGTTTCAAACGTCACCTAAAAATCGAAAGAGCTTACAAAACCATTGGAGTTTAAAAAAAACATGAAGGTTTTCAAAAATGTATATTCAATATAACTTGAAAAGTCGGTGCATCATATTATATCTCATGGGCTATGACGTATAACCTGCATTTAAGTGCTAAAATGCTGAGACTGTTACTTTAAAGTTAACAGGTACAGTTGTCCGTATTTGTAGAGGATTACCCATATATTACTGGATTATAAATGAATTCAAATAAGACTTAACCTCGAAGGTTTTTCAGCTCAATTACCAAGAGGATGCAAATCTTCCATGAATGATCTGTATGAAACCTATACATAATTATATTTCACCATTTGCACCTATGTGGAATATATTGATAAATAAGTAAGTGAAGCCGAAATGAAATGGTTGCAGACCTTATTATCAGTAAGACGATTTTCAACTACAAATCTAAATTGTAGATCTTTCAAACATATCAATCATCTTTTTTCATTCAGGACTAATAACATTACTCAAATTAGTTTGTAGTATGTTAACTCATTAATCAGTCATTGCTATATAGTGTCCATTTTTTCAAAATATGATTATTGTGATTGCTCTCATCATAAACAATACATCTACAGAAAGACCAGGAAAAATAAAAGAAAGCGAGTTCGGACAACATCTACGATAATAAATACAAAATATTATACGTTTGCCTAGATCACCATCAGAGACATATAAACCTATCATACAGTTTATTCATTGAGCAATTTTTCATAATACGCCGCCACGCTTAGACTGCGTCGCGAAAATTTTCACACAGGCACAAAGTTAATATGTATTGACCTACCGGCAATTAAATCAGGACTTGTTACACAACGAGTACGGAATCTATTGCTATAAATAATTGTTCTATGTGCTTACTATTAGAAGCATACTCACTTTTAAACCCGTGAGATGCGTGATCCGGCGTCTTATCGATTTTTTCATAGCGATAGAAGTAAGATCACCCAGCTATCCCATTTCTAGCAGAGAACGCGTAAGAAAGAAAACACCATGACTATAATGAGCGATCGGCTCAATCTAGATTACGGTCGTTATAGAGTACGAATAAATAACTCTTAGGGCACCACATCGTGTAAGTACACGCATGCGGAGTTACTAGGCAGAGCACAGTCGAATAAAAGATCCGTCCGAACTGAAACAAAGAACCAAACATGATTATGCATGATCAGAGCAGTAGGGCAATTATTTATGTAAGAAAACTGTTCTTTGCGGGACTTAAGCTCCATCATCCGACCGGGCTATTACTACCTAAGACGAATCTCCCACCCAATCAGATGTAAAGTTTGAAGAAAGTCTTTTGATTGCGTAAGAACAGCATAAACAGCTATCACATGTACCAAAATCAAATTCATGTCAACGGAACAAAGAAGGCCGTTGTTATTCAGATCCAGCAAGCTTCTGCACGTACTGACCTATATCACTCTACCAACCTGTATCTAATGGAAATAGACCCGAGATAAATCCCGGAAGCAAGCAGTTAGCTATCAGCAATTGAAATATACAGTCACTCGACTCCAGCACAAGATAGTATTATCGAGTCTGTTCACCCTTAATCAATTAGATTGGCATGTTTCTTAAAACTTCTTATTTTGAAGAAAAAGACTGCGCACAATTCGACTTCTTATAACTTGATATCTATAATCTAGACTACCCTTTTTCTTTTTCATATTACATTTTATTTATTCCTCCCTTATCGGCACACTTTGAACACTTAATAGCAGACTCAGGTTACAAACAACAGAAATATATATAACCAATTCATAGATCATGCTCAGAGAAAAATCGCAGAACACACACCTGTAACTCCGCCCGACATGATTAATGTGTATCGGTCGTTGGACTATAATATGCACATTTTATCATTCTTTATCCAGTGTTTTAGTGTCGTGCCTAGCGATTTGTGCGTAAATTAAGAATGCGTCAAGTATACAATACTTAGGTCAGACCGTGAAACTACCGGTAGGCAATGAGGCGATATGTGCTGCTAGATCTGTGACCACTCTTGATCAAGACAGAATGATTCTGAGACACACTGCAACCTGGGAGAAATAGTAGTAGATATAACAAGAGAACTGTAGTTTGGGGGATAATTTTTGTCTAGAGCTGCGACTGGTCTGGCTGTTAATTGACCTAAAGATGATAAGTTAAGTCTGCTCAACAATTACTCTGATGGGACCGATTCGTCTCGATCTTGTGGTTTTGTCCCATCAATTTTCTAAATCTGCTCACCATCGACCGCCGATGTGTATTGTCTGAAAATCTTTAAATGATTATTTTAGTTATGAATTTTGCTCACCAGCTTCTTTATGTTGCAAAAATACATTTATGTGCACTTCCAGTAGTATTGAGAATTTTAAGTACTAAATTTTATAGTTTCTGTATTTCATGTCCCCGTCATATCTTGTATTAGTAAATGAATGAACTGGACCATTAGGACTAGATTGAGCTTGATTTTATGTGGGTGTAAGCCCTGATGGTTAAAGATTTTTGTTTTTATTTTCAAAAGTATAATAAGCTTATTTGTCTATACCATTTAATAAAAAAAACAACATTATTAACTAAAAATTATCATTTCTGCAAAATCCCTCTTCTATCACGAATCGAATATCTATTGTATTACTCATTACCACAGAGATAAATTAATATTTGTTCAAAAGAACTTGAACAAAATTTTAATAATATATTCTTCGACATTCTGCAACACAAATAGTTTCTATCCTTCACAATTGGCAATTTAATGGTTGATTTTCATATAAAAATGAATTACTAAAGTATATAAGGAAAGTGTGCAGAACACTCGGGGTAACGCACTATTGTTTGTCAATTTCTTACTTATATGATGTTCATGTAAGATATATTAGTTCATAATGAACTCTACGCTGTCTCTTATGAAAACGATATCTATATATACGCTCTATAGGAAATTGAAACTATTAAACCAATTTTTCATAATCTATGTCAAGTCTATTATTAGAAGTTTTGAAGCATTCGATACAATTGAGCTATTGGCCTTCTAATTCTATTGAGCTGTAGTTCTCATGATGATAGGAATAATTTATATACTTCTGAGTTGCTAAATTACTTCTTTCAAGCGCTCACGCTGCTCTTACACGCGCATATATAGTATCCCTAACATATTGTCTTTGCGATCTTTGAGGTCTACACCAAGACCACTTAAACTAACAGAAATAATCTTGCATCTCTGAATAAACAGCTCGAACCAATATTTTAGGCAAAACTTGACCTTGTAATTGCATCTTTGAGCTTACTTCATTCCATTTCGAGTGATCGAGAATCTCATAGTTAGTCTGTGATGAAAGAGTACTAGCTTTGGGAAATGATTTGACCGCTATTATTACACAGTAAAGATATCTGCGAATTTTTATTGTCCTACTTTTCCTGAGTTTGGTATGTTTACTATATTTAAAAGGTATTTGAAATAAGCTTGACATTTATATCACTTACGACTTGGATCTATCTCTCGAACGGACCATCATGGCTATCGTTGCGACGTTGAAGAGAATATGTTGGCAAAGTTTTCACTTCACGTGTAGTACACCCCACAGCCGTTCTACATACTCACCGGTTCATTTCGAGCGGCAGTGAAGATCAGGTGCTATATCTATTCACCTGCTCTGGTTCAGAATAAACTTAGATCGTACGTTGATTCACGACGAACACTCTCTTACCGATCCAATCGACGCAATCTAGGTGATGATTTCAATGAACACTTTGATGGATAGTGTTAGGAATGAACATAATGCGTACATTGCATAATTGTTCTATACATCATTATTTTTTTTAGAATACTAATCTTTTGTAATATCCACAAATGCAATATTGTAACGTTTATGTGGATCCTATAGGCATTTAATTCTCAATCCCTAATGCGTGACCTATAGCAAGTCAGGTGTACTCTGCAAATTGACTTTCCTCCACGCTAATAAGCGACTTAGCAGTTTATTTCTATAATAACTTTGATTGGAGAGTGAAATTTATCCAAGTGTCTAGAAAACACAGCATAGGAATTGACATGTTTCGTACATCCACGTCGAGAATTATTTTTCACATATTGTTGCACACCAATATTTATCACCATAAGATGATTAACACCAGTATTGCGCGAACTACGGACATTTATAGTAAGGCACAATCATGTTACCTCGTAGTGAGATTCAGTGCATTGATTGATCCGACAATCTCCTATCCTTAAAATGCGGGACTGCCACGCCAGAATTCTAATGTCAATCGATCAACTTTCTCGTAGTTCATGGAGCCATATGTGGCTGCAGCGCCCCATAGTTTCTATTACACATCTACAAGTATCCGCAACATTAATGTTGCAATCAAAATGTCAGCAGATTGACATCCTCTTGTTGATGCACAAATCTGATAGCGATCACCATCAAGGATAACACTTCTGAGACAGACTGTTGGTGACTTTTACGAGCAACATTTATTTTCCAACCATATATGTATGCATATATAGCTTATCATTCATCAATTCCCACAAACATTCCTGCGCGTGAAAGAATAAGAGTAGAGTTCGATCGTCCCTCGTACCATCTATACTATAACCCATTTCCGACATTACACACATGCTTCACTCGCCTAATCTCTTGAGACACCAGAACTCATGATTGTCGCTCATTCCGGGTGTCTAAGTGCTCCGGCCGCACCGAGGTCAGTTTCACCCGTCACCGATTCTTCCCCGTCTAGGAGCATCTATATAGTCTTGAGATTTCTAAGCAAGAGACTACTAATTTACAACAGCAACACACAGAGGAATTGCTTTTCACTAACTCTCTGTTATATGTCTATGTAAGGAGAATGCTAGTATATCTCAGTGAGTTCTATTTTAATTAATGCGATTCATGAGTATCGACACAATCAGTATCGTTATCATTAATATCTTACTACGATGAATATCAATCCAGCAGAATAGTTATATACCAAAGAGTTGAAGAAAAGTACTCTCTGAAAATGTAGCGATTATATATGTGTAAAAAATTATACATTCTAATAAAGCACGACATTGAAATATAAAGTTACTTAACATGAAAACACACCACACACAAACCGTAATAACGAGTGGAACCTCGATATGGTCAGGAGCATTTCTTTCTTATATTAACTCTATTTTATTACAAATCATATTGAATTTATTATATAATCAGTCTACGATTGCGTTTTTTTTTCCAATAGCGTTACACACCACATCTATCTCACTTAATTGTAACACATATCAATAAATAATCAAGTCACATGGCGAGCTGTAGATTGAATTACTACTTTATGGAGTCATTATTGAGAAGAACCACTACATAGCTCGTCTCATATCATCAAATTAAATACAAACCTATTAGCGACGGCGTTTAATGCGTGATTTTAAGCGTGAAAATACGCATCAATAGCTGGTCACCACAAATTGTAGTTTTGTAATCTGGCAACCCACAATCGTTCATAATCTTTATAAAAACAATATACACTAGATTCCAGATGACCACAACAATGCACAAGAGATCAATACTTGTGGATACGCTCTATCGCATAATACTGTCACAGGCAATATGGTATCAATAATACTAATATACAAGTCTCAGTGCAGTGGAGCAGACGAAGGATTGGTTTATCGGAAGTGTTGGTTAGTAATGAAAGAGAGAATGAATTCTCCATAATCAGTAAGTACATGAGGAAGAACACATTGTAGCATTTATAGCACAGTACTATAAATTTAGCATAATATTAAATCTGCTCAATTAAAGATAACGTAAGTTTATCGCCATATTTCAAAATTATATTAAATTATCTGTTACTCATCTTTCTGTCGAATAGAATTGCTGACATCTAGAACTTTTATCAACTATTGAAAAAAATTT
Source organism: Ostrea lurida (assembly GCA_903981925.1). NCBI lineage: Eukaryota > Metazoa > Mollusca > Bivalvia > Ostreida > Ostreidae > Ostrea > Ostrea lurida. The sequence goes on from CAJDSM010014719.1 coordinate 85,332, forward strand.
ATTATTCGAAAATGTTATATACCACAATTTAAACTCATTAAAAAATCACTTATTATCATTCGCTCCTGCCGCAGATATGTTACTCCATCGAGAGATAGGTCTTTGTTGACGTCAACATAAATTCTTACCAAATCCCTATCATATAAAAATTCCACATTTTAAATTAATCTTAATATTCTCATACAGAGACCACTAGTGTATACACAATCCAAACGTTAGGACCGTAAATGTCCACCAGTACCAACTTGAAAAGAGTACAAAATATTCTCTAGACTTAGGTATAAGCCTCACCCAATTGTTAAGTCAACGAGATTTCATGAACTAAATATTTTGCCATTGTGTTATAAGTAGTGATCTTCAAATTCTATTTATTATCACATAAAAAGAGATTAGAAACAATCTAGCGACATTCTTTATTAGGTTAATATGAGTATAAATTTCTTATAGATATTTCACTTACAGATGTACACATTTAAAATTCTCAATGCAACATACTTACCGGTTCTTTAAAGCATCTATTATGAATAATGATGTTCATGGTAAATATAAGAAAATAACGTGAGTAATTATACAAGACTTATATCTTTATTGTTTTTATTTCTAGGGAATTCGTAACTATTGTCTATGAATTTCTTATGATTCGCTCAAATGAACTGTTTTCGAGGATCTCTATCTGGAGATTGTACTATTATCGTGAATGATAAAAATCAATCTACTATCGCTCGTTTTATTATCCAATCCAATAGTATGCTTATAAGTTTTCGTCGTGACACTATAAGTCAGAAATACTGCGAGCTCTCGGTGAGAGTACATAACTATCCTATGATGGACTAACCATTAGAGTTATGAATATCACTTGCCATCGCCTGTATCAGAACCTACTGTATGTTCCTGGAATACTGCACCCGTGTAACAACTGTAGAATAACCATGATTTGTTCCCGTGACTGTTCAGATATCTGTTATACTTCACCCGATCATTACGTATAAGCATCGCATGTAGTCGTTCTCACCTCGGAGCCACTATGATGAGATATACAACACGCGCGCCATATATTCTCATTATGTCTCCGTGAGAGTAACTTTCCACCTGCGCTAAGCGTTAGCAGTAATTTGTCCCTGGAGTTAACTTACAGACATCCACAGTATGAGCCAATCTCTTATCTCTCTCCCTCTGAGCTTATCACTCTCACGCTCCGCGCTGTGTAGTTTAAGCACAGAATGTTATCGACGATATACTTACACACATCCAGCTCGTGCAATTAAAGTACTACAAATGACAGAATGATGTTCCTGGAAACATACACTCCGATAGGCGACTAGCTTTGGTTATTCGTAATGTATGTCGATGATCCGCCTTACAACGATTAATGTACTCTAAACTGTTTAAAACAGTTGACACCACACCGTACGAATTACCTTTATTTCACTGGTGTCCAACACAAAAGAAAGATTGTACTTTTGAACCATTGAGCTACACACATTGTATAAACAACACGATATAAAAATAATAATACTTTGTTATACAGCATAAAGATATGCTGTGTACCTGTGTTTCCAAAGTGTGCTATGCGGAAAAAAAATCTACAAGACAATATTATAGTAATGTAAATATGATAAACAATCTATCTAATATATTTGAGTATACCATCTTGATATAAACACTGCAAGATAAGATATATATCAGAGGATCATTATGAATTTTCTCTCCGCACAGTAAACTGGAAAAAAATAGATTACACTTGTTCAAAGCTGATATGTACTATCCCTGTTAGTGATAGTCTATATAGAGAGAAGTGTTAATATCATCCACAGAATCGCAAATTCTAAAATAACTTAATACATGAACAATGTACTATTTAAACGCATAACTTTTATTTATTCGTCATTGAAAAGTAAGACTTAAATAGAATGCGTGTGGGCTCTCTATTTTGTATACAATAAAACAGCAAGAGATGTCCTACAGCAATCCTTCTTCGAGCAAACAGAATAGAAATAGCAGATGACGACTAACTACACTGGAATTTAGAGTGGAAGTCAAGCCCAGAGTTTAAATCGGGTGCAATTGTCCCGACTCGCAATTATCGAAAGTTATCAGCTCCTACTCATCTCGGATTGTATATTAATTAAAAATTACACATCCAATATGTTGTGTTCATAGATGATGAAATCTTAATCATATCGAGTAAATATTTTATTCTCAAACATCTGTAATTCTCAAAAACTACAATTTCGCGCAGAAAATACAATCATTTTCATGTATGCGATAGTAACGCTATTATTATCCATTGAGATATTACCTTTTTTGTGTTCTATTATTTATTATCAGCGTAGACTAATATAGTATGAACTTAATATTTCATCGCAAGAGATGTCCATAAGTTAGTTCAAATAATTTCTGAAATCTAACTTGTCGGTGTAATTACTCTTATAATATCTTTGGAGTCAATCAATAGTGAACTTATATTGTGCACACTCTTCTGCGAGTTATTTCTTGTGTCCACGAGAGTTAAAAGACGCGATATAACCTATATACCAACTATTCTTCATAAGGTGTAAGGTTATAAAATGATTATAGAACTTGAAAATAGTAATCAATCTCTTATATGAATGTCGACCTATGACTTAAATATGCTTAATAATATATGGAGATCTACAGATGTGCACATCGAGTTTATGTAATACATCCCCACAGCAACCGTCCTAACTATGTCTATATCTGTTCTCTGTGGACTGGTGGCAGATAAATCTTCCTTCTTGTAGACAAATCGTGTTTGCGCACTGTGCTTTCCTATTAAATCTTAAATTGTACACTACGATTTTATGTAGAAAAGTTGCCAGAATTATGAACAAATATAACTTACCTAATACACAAGATCTGCAGTGCACACATATCTTACAATATTTAATACCATATATATTCACTACGAACCGAATTGGTGCTAGAGAGTTTTGACTCAAATAAAAAAAAAAACAAAAAACACCAATATAACCAATTTATCAACTGAGTAATTATTAAAAAAAAAAAGTTGTTATAATAGAAAAGGAGACTCAATAAAATTAAAATTATGAATACGACCGCCGAGCCGAACGAAGGTCGATTTTAGCCCCGGATATTATACATGTGAACCTTTGACAGAATTGACTATCTATAAGATATCACCACGACATTTCTTACTTTATAAAATAAGAACCACTCGAGCAAGGATATTATTTTAGTCTAAATTCAAATACACACTCGCACAAGAAAGAGCATTGAAGAAGGAGATAAACAATTATTCGAAACATTTACCTTTGGCGAGGAAAGTCTATACCCAAAAACAAAAATTAAAATGCTCCACACTCCACTGCAGAGTTGCCTTTCTGCGTATATATCATCAGTACCCACTCGTGTTAACTTAACTTCTTGTATGGCTATCCTTGCTAATTTGCTGATCTGATAAGTTGAAGGACGGAGCGTACGAAGGTGTGAATGTTATGGTGACGTCTGTCCCGAGCGCTGTCCTCACTGGAGGAGCTGCTGAGTGATGTGTTGGCTATATATATAGATGGGTAGGATAGGGTTAGCAAGATGACAAAGGTTCACAACGTGCACGTTCGATAATGCCTTTCTCACCTTAAAGTGAGTATCGTCACATCCATTTTATATATAATTGAGCTATATGAAAATTTATGTAACTTTCGAATCTGCCACATAAATACCAATATTACGGATATGATGTGTGTCTGTGTGACGATGTACCGAGACGTAGTATGAATTGCTCTTCGTGAGCACATCTATCGCAGCTCCCGCCAGGCGGTATACTCCTCGCTTGATTTCATTATTGAGCAATGACTAATGCGACGTGAGTACCCACTCTAAAGAGCTGCTGTGGCGAGTCTTCAAAGATGGTTACAAAAAGTAACATACCGCTGTGTCTTCAAATGTACTCTCTAAAAAAATATTAATATATACCGTTCCAGGTTCCCATCTACACCATACTACATCGGTAATGAGCGGAACAATTGTGATATTTGCAGGAGTGTATAGAATGCGTGACATGTATACGCGGTGCACTCTCTCGACTAAATTCACGCCAGTACATGGACAAACATAGCCACCCCGGTGATTTGCGCGAAAATGTTAAGAGTTTCATTCTATTCGAAATAAATCTTATTCAATTTATATGCTTCATTACCAAAGAATCGATATTATGCCCTACATTAGATGCCTCTTTCAACGCTTATAAAACATGTCTCTCCCACAAGAGGACATTCGATCCAGACGCAAAGAAGTGAAAAGAAAATACTATCAACTTTACATTGACATATTGAAAAGGATCAGCGAGTATCACTACTCAATATCCCTAAGTACCTTCGTCTATATAATCTGAGTATAACTTTATGTACTACCATCATGTCGAAGCGATGAATCAAAAATTTATAGAAAGTGCGACGCCAATCAAAAGAGCGTGGAAAACGAGAGCACACAACATATGGACACTCTCGTGGAGACTGCGAGATACATACAACATGGAGAGAAGATCTGATAACGCAAGAGAGTCATTGTTATGTCACTTGTGAGTGTGAATACAAAAATCCAACATCTGTATTCTCTGCAAGTCATAATCATATCCGAGTTCAACGAACTTAAATTTCTTTAAAAAGAATAATACATTATAAAGTTATAATATACAATATTACATTCAACACTAAAAGATACATTCAAACAAATTTAATATGTAATACTTACAAATATAACTGTTACTTTGTAATAATATCGCCTATTACTCAGCATATAGAGATTGAAATCCTTCTATTAAAAGCCATATTGCATCCCTTGGCATAACTTATCTCAGCCTAAAACCAATACTATGGTAATGTCATCTGGTGTCTATTCTCAAAATAACTGATTTGACTGATCAACCAATGAACTATTGAATCTAAACTGCTGTAACACAACATGGGTAATGTCACAACAACAATACAACCGTATAAATTATGTTCCCCAATTTGAATGATTGTTATATTAACGTTTCTAATCTTGAGTAGAACGATCTGGTTCTTATGTTGTCATTTATTCGGCTATAGACGTTTCTAATACGATTATAAACACGATAAGTATAAAAATAGAATATATAAAGAGAAGTAATTATTTATCGAACTCACATAATATATTTGAGTAATATTATTCATACAGCCTATTTGCTATAAGATGTGGAATATTAAACAATCGAGTTTCAAATGAAATTAAATTCATACACGTATATTACTGTTCCTCAGATTGCACACCCAGACCACCGAGCACATCCGTTTTAACAGTAAAGTGTACAGACCATTTGTTGATGTAAAAATTTTAGTTATCCAATGTCTTATATGTCTTAGACATGTGTTCTATAGCATACTAACTTACTCTAAAATAACACTCCATTTACGTGATACACTGTGAATATGTCGATCCTAATATGTCAACGAGGATGAGCATCGTAACACTACTTCCTCTTGCCACACCACAAAGATCGCACCGGATACATCAGAATACAAATTGGAGATAAAACAAATATAACTCCGAGAAATCAAAGGATTGCGAGCTTACAGGATTGCGACAAAATACCAACAAAACACAGATGAATCCCTAAGGACTGCACACGTGCTGAGCGAGTACATGTGTTAAAATTATTACACACTCCACCATGCAAATCTTGTCCAGATACCTCAAAATGGTCGAACACAATTGTCACAATATTGCTCTGAGCTAGGAAATATTTAAACAAGGCAATGTATCACATGCTTCGGATTCAACTGACCGTGTTAGATAGAACCAATTTTTAACGTGTCAGTCAAGCATCTCAAACAATAAAGCACTATCTGAAAATAAATACAAAGTGCATATGTATATCCACACCATTAATAATACGACACAGTGATTACTCATCATCTTCACTGAGTGTAATATTTGATCAAGTATTGCCGCGCGAAGAGTTAGCGTATGACTTTTGAAGACAAATATATATTAGTGCTCGTTTTGTTGAAACCTCGATGTAATATCAACAATAACTAGAATTGGTCCTCGTAATTCATAAATTATTGTCCATTAACTTTTCACACGATGAGTTAGGACATAATGTACAACGTCACGAGAAACGCAATCGATTGACCGTCGCGCAGCTCCGGTTCTACACATCATGACGAAAATAGATATCGCTGCGTGAGTATAGTGTATGTATTAGGACAGTTGATTACTCATTCATTTATCATTGAACCCCTAGTCATAGATCAATCTGTAGATCGATAAATGCTAACTATCGAATCAATTCAGAGCATCCCTCCTCGATAACTAATCGATAAATGTAGAATCAACGCACCACAATCAGACATATTTGGTCTTCTCCTGCACACTTCCAACCCTAGACAGATCTCCTTTCAACTTCACTAGTAGTTGATGGCACGCGAGAACTATTTAGAGAAAAATTACCACTGTAATTACCCACTCCCACAAAGAAGCCGCCTTTACACACTCACTATTTACTCGTATAGTCTTCTACCTAAATATTATTATTTGTTTTATTAGACTCTTGCAAATCTACACAATTAAATGTGTAAGAGCTTGATCTTCGCTATGACCTTGCGCTTATACAGCCACGGAAATAACGATCTTCAAAGCAACCTCGCCGTTAGAAGTACTATTAAGTGTTATACATTTCCGTATTGTACTTAACCGTCTCCATTTGCCTCATAATAACTTTTTAAGTCACATGTACACATATATCTAGCTATAGATCGTACTTAGACTATCTTATTACTTTAGTCTAATGAGCACTCGCCAATTAAATTGCACCCACATAACTACATAAAAACCGATTTTCTCAAGTTTCTAATCAACCAATTTGTGCTTTTTTAGTCCCTATGATAATTTCGTCACAGTAATACCTTATATCGATCAAGTATTGAACTTTATCTCTGATGACGCGGGATAAATTTACTGGAACTGAACACAGTATGTACATTGTTTGTAGTCAATAACAAATAATAAATCTGTGAGAGGCACCATCAATGAGTAAATCTTATTCTCTATCTCTATTCTAGTGATAGATAATTCATACATTTAAACACACGTGTTCCAACTACTATCTGCGACGTACAACTGCGAGTAAATACGATAGCTCTGTCTAGCATTCTTTATTTCTTAAATATACATTCTAAAGAACTCGATTATAGAACTCCATCCAAATGTACAGGTCTAATTCTTGGATCCAACTACAGACCGAAATTTTAAATTCAATAGCATTTACATTTCCCAAGAATTGTGTCGAAAGCGGATACATTATTGTAGTGAGAACATTCCCAATAAAAGTAATCCCGCGGGCGGATACCGACAACCCAAAACCTACCACCAATTATACGGTCGAAACACGCTCTATGAATGCAAGACTTACATTTGTAAGTTGTATAAGCGACCCATAAACTATTCATTTTCGTAACCATGTACGCAATTATAGATACTCCACACTCTTAATAATGACTTCGCCGACATAAATTGATGGCGCGAGTCTCTAATATCACTCGCAATTCCACTGAGATCAGCCACTTGACGCCGTTATTGACGAAACGATACTGAGAGGAATAAGAGCGCAAGGAGGGTGCTGAGTTGAAGGCACGCATATTCAAGTCTGATTAACACGATTTATTACATTCACTGTTGCTAAGACAATGTATTTTATTTCGACGTTATTTTATCACATCTGCGTAACCACAAAAAATAATAAAAGATAGTATAATTTCATCCTGGGTAGTTGACTCATATAAAATAAATTCGACTTATTGTAACGCGAGAAAAAAACAAAGCAAATAACCAAACGAATCAGCGTCTACTTAATATATTACTGAGTCAGTCTGTTATGGTCATCTATTAGAAGTGGATTTCATCCTAGATATTAAATAACTATAGAAGATTTGCCGTTCACCTAGAGAATTAGACAGATGATTATCTTGCCAAAAATGTCTTTTGTTCTTCCTATTCAAACACAATTATTCACTCACTCCAAAAATTTAATCCTATATCATTTCTACTGTCTTAGTCTCTATATCGTCAATTAGAGAACGGAAAAATGATTACACAAACTCTATTGCACACACATATTCACTCACACAATTTTAGAAATCACACCGGGTATTTTCACTCTATAATGCTCCAAAAAACCATGTTACATGAAATCTAATCTCACTCAACACAATTCGCATGGACTCGATAATTCTCACCTTCACTGGATCACCCGTATTTAACTCTATCATCGGAATATGGAATAATATTTTATGTCATATGATATTGTGTCTTAACTTTCGCGTTGCGAAAAACTGGCAAACTCATAATGGATTGTACACAGCGCTAATCTGAATATAATGATACAAATATCTATTGTATCTTCTATACCGATGATATATCCATCTCGTGCATTAAATACTCTTCGATTGGAGAATGAACAAGGAGTAATTATATAAAAATATATAACACGAAAAATACCTGCTAGAATCATAAGTATATCATCGCTACATCGACACTCCGAGAATCACAAAAAAGATGCCATTCCGAAGAGATATTTAACGGACTTGTAGTCTCCTAGACGTGAAGCACAACCAAAATGAAGATGTTTTTTGCTCTTATATTCGTATTTATGAGTATACAGACACTTATAAACGATTATTACCTGACACATACTGATTAAAACATTTCTTTAATGTACTCTGTCCACAGCCATATAATACCAACAAAAATATTTTGTTAAGTCTGAAGTTGCGTGCGTATCCGTTTCACCAATTGTGCGAACAAAGAAATAGTACGAGCACGTATTAATAGAACGCTCTTTCACCATATATGTTTTCATGTCAGAAATCTTGCCCCTAACTTCTTATCTATTTCCCAGAATTACTAATGATATGTGAATTATAACACACGCAAATTTATCCCAATTATAAAATGACGCGTTAATAAAATATAGAAAATATGTATCATTCGTTTTATACATAAATTTATGTTTTTTTTACAAATATCTGATCTGTATTGAAATCTAACGAAAAAACACACCTTAGTTTATGGTTAATGAAAACACAGGACAGTTAGACGAGATTAGTATTTTCTTCACAACGACAAGAGATATTATATTAAAATAAATCATAAGATATTTGCCAGATGTTCCTCTTGAAGATACTTAATAAATTCTTCATGGATAACAATTAAACACCTCTACTTTTAATAATTTTATTTATTACCTTCTGATTCACTGACTATACATGTGAGACTTATAAATACATTGTACATTTAAACCAATGGCAATATCACCTGATCAAAAATAATTTGCTATGTGTAAAGAATATTACTTAAAAACATATAGTCAAATTTTATGGTACTGTTAAAAAAAAAATTAGACACTTCACTTCAAAGAAAACAAGTATTTCGTTGATTATCCACTAGTGTCAAGAATAGCAATATATATTAATGAATTGATACCTGCGAGCGTTTTAACTAAATTCATGAGTGGATTCACTGAAAGTTCTCTTGATGAATATTATTAAAATCTTATGATGGTACAATAATTTATTTCTAAATGTTTAGATTAAATACTCCTTTCATGAAACTATATGTATCAGAACGCTACCTCACACTCCTAATAATACACGCTGATATCAAGGATGAGACCTATGATTAGAGCTTTCTATTTGATAGTCCTAGTGGTATCATTTCTTGCCACGTTATTCTTAGTAAAGTGCATATTGAACTCTCAGTAATCATCACTGGAGCACGCCACAATAATATTTTGCACTTACAAAAAGAGATATAAATCACCAACCTCTTACATCACGGAATACTATGGCGAGTATTTATGAGAGGGTGTATATGATAGTCGTGTGTATAGTGAATTACTAACCTTTAAATTTGAAAATGCTGATACCCTCTAACTCACTACCTAATAGTCGCCTTGCCAAAAGCTTTGTCGTCAATTTCAGCACCTATGAGTTCAAATAGAACATCGTAAACATGAGATGATCCACGAACACAGCTGCTATCCTTGCCATTAAATCATCCTTCTATTGTTCCTCCTGTTCATATCCGTTAGAAGCTGCTCTTTGTGCGTAGATAGAGTATTCACATATGGCCAAGTATAGACAACTAATTGGAAACACAGATTTCATAAGTCTATCTAATAAGTCACAGTATTCACGGAAGGATCTAAAGCGTTCTACGAGTTAATTCTCACCCACACATGCACCTAGCTAACACACCTACCCATCAACCACACTGATATTGTAATTCCACCAGAGAACACTTTCTCTAAGGCACTAGAATAAATTGGAAATCCTCCTGTTCTACAATATGCAAACGATCTACAAAAATGGCAAGGGAAAGCCACTGTAGTCCAACAATTTCAATTGTCAAAAACGATAAAAAGCTCACGGGTTTAGATGAAGTGAAGTAATAACGGATCACTATCACAGGTTACAAGCAAAGATTAAATTTATCACTCTCAGAATATGTAATACTCCATTTTCTCGATACTTATACATAGAGAATACTACAAATCCCTTATGTACATAACACAGAGAGTATATCCCTATTTTGTTGGAAAATACTTTTATATTTTATGAAGAGTGACACACGCACCAAAACAACACTCCAATATGAACGATCCTATACAAGATACCACACAAATCTTAACTATTCAGAGCATGCCATACTTACTCTGAGTACTATATTCTTTGCAACTTATATTATGCATACGAGCGTCAAACACTAGTGATTCATTTCTAATTGTACTTATATTTCCTGGTATGATAACAATATCTAAATAATTAACAATCATAGGCGATTAATTATTTAGTCACTGCTAGAATAAATATCTAGAGAACATCTTCCTCATATTTCAAACATTCTCTTTACTGAGAACTCAATCACATTGTTTTAAAGCGTATGAGCTGCATAAAACCATGCGAGATCTTATGATCTAACATAAAGATGCAGGTGAGTGAATTTCAAGATCGTTCATCCTTAGATTATGCACACGAAAAGATAAAATAACAACAAAGTACACGCCAACACCCACTTTTCAAATTTGTCTATTCGCTCGATATAATTACATATATGGTATTGTCAATAATTCACCAACCAGTAAATGATTGTGCGAATTTAGAGGAAATAATTAACGTCTAACAGAAATATCTATCTATAAGATGCGTGTCATTATTATTTTTATCTGCCGGGATGGTGAAACATTGCTTTCATAAACAGGTTTATTTAAGTGAATCATGAGGGAAATACTTAAGCACCCAATATTGACATCATCGTCTATATCTGTTACTTCTCATCCTGAGTTCGCACAAAAAGATACATCCTTTGCGAGTGTATAACGATAAACCGTCTTATGTATGTGAGTCGAAGCGTGTGTGCCATAATTACTTAAATGCGAGTATTATAGTTACTGTTATGGTGTTTATGCTACTCACAGCGCTCCTTTTCCAGTGAAAGACGGCGTTAGAGAAGACTCTGATTTTAATTAGATTCGTTACTTTCTAATAATAACATTTCGACACAGTTATTATCTAAGCAGGAGTTCTAACGTAACACATAACGATATGAGAACTTTTATCGCATAGGGAAAGCGCGAGTATACCCAATGCGCATCAGGATGCCTTTCACCGTTAAATTGAACAGGTATTTGAACGTATATAGTATATGAATGTGTTATCATCTCATAATATGCACCATAAAATGTGATACGTGCACAACTGATATTGAATCACTGAGTACATATCTGCTATGGTAGAAATAGATTCGTGTATCATAAAATCAAAAAAGAGTACTTTAAGAGTGCTGTCCATTATACCGAAAAAGCGACAGTTTTTTTCATTTCTCAGCAATCCCACCTTAAGTCAACCAATAGAAGTCTGACCCCGCTTATCTGAGTAACGTTCAGTCATCCATTAACGCCTGTATATTGCTCATCTACAAGAAGAACCTTAGCTCGTATGATATTAATTACGAGATTACCAAATACATTGTTCAATTTTTAACGCGTCACGAAACTCGCTACATGGATCTATAGCACACGAAATAAACACAGCATTTACAAGTTAACCATTGCAGTCCGTATGCTCAAATAATATTGATTTCATATCACACACGATATAGGATGAGTACATGCTTAACAATCACTTCTTGAGCAATTTTATATGTCATCGTAAGTGATCAGACCAGTGAATGATTGAGTGCACTCTAACACACTTAAGTAAATTTCCCGAAGAAGCTTGTGTGAAGTTTCGAACAATATTAGGATGTTAGTACTTCGAGTGTTATATTCGCTAATGGCTGCAATTTAATTCTTATGCTCAGCAGGTTGGACGCAAATTAATCTGTATGGCCCTTTATAAACTCGTCTATAATTTACCACTTTATTCGCTCGTCTCATATCGACAGGTATCTACATATTATTCTCATTTACGCAGAAAAGAAGTTCAGAAACCGCAGTACTATCATTACACAAAGAGCAAGCACACAGCGTTTTGCATATTATGTCCTTGTTTTGTGAGTAGGCAGCTCTCAATTTCTTGTATTACCTGGTCATGAAAGCTAATAGTACCCATGTTTCAGTACAGTACTTATCCCCGCGTATCAGAAAAAATTCATAAGACACTATAAAATACACTCTTCTAGCTACAAAATAGAAAAACTAAACTGTAATTAATTAATAAGAACCACCATTGAGGTAAACATCATCTAGCGTTTAGATGAATAAGGAAGGCACAAAGACACCCAATAGATATAAGTAACTACTTTCCCGACTTTTAACAGCGATTGTAAGCCCTCCTTCACAAAGTTAACAAAAGTAGTGCACCAAGAAAAACATATTCGACTATAATCATGGAGTAAGCTACAACTATAATATTGTTGAATCTAATGTCACTACTCTCTCAAATATTATCAGTTAGCAGATATATCGGGATCTTTTATGGCCGCAGAACTGCTGTTTATACAATATTTTTGGCCTATATAATACTATCATTTTGTACATTTCATACAATAAAACAAGATGTTTTAAAACAACATAAAAGGAGTATAAAAGACTTTTGTAACATTGTAGATATTTATTTTTCATATATTGATATTACTTTGAATTTTGTTTAGTATCATACACTAATTATAATATGCGAAACGAATCAATGGTGAACGAACTGCGAGAGATCATCGCATTTGAATTAATCAACCTCGACCAAAATTTGGTACATTCAGATTTTTTGTTTTTCCTAGTGGCTTTATTTTAGTCGAGTCATGTGATGGACGAGCTTTGGTGAGATGTATATCATAAAGTATTATTTTATATTCTTATTCTCTTACCTTCGCTACTATTTTATATTCACACGAGCAATATCTAAGGAGTGTAGAGACCTATCACGATGTCATTCAACGAAAAAATCTTTCGAGAATTACACACTACCAATGGGACATCCATAGTAAATTACTAATTGAGTGTATGAAATCTAGACTAAAATATTAACTAATGACATATACGGACCCAATGTTTTTGCATGTTTTATTGTAAAATCTTACAGAAGCTATTATATATTTATGTTTATTCAAATACAAACTACTAAAGCACTGCAATAATGATAAATATAGTATCATGTCTTTCCGCTAATAAAAGCTTTAGCGATTCTATTATTTTTACACATAGTGACTACACTTTTTTGCGTCTAAGATATACACACAAATATCTTATGCTCATTCCAAACGACAAAACAATCGTAACATTATTAAAACTTAAAATACCACGAACTTGTCATTCATCTAACCTTCTTCTTATTCACTCTCGCTAGTTAGTTGATCTAGGGGTCTGTACTTGTTGGCGTCTGCTCTACATGCTGTTCAATTCCAACTGACTGAGTTTCACTCCAACGTTGTAGTAATAGTACACCTCTATAGTTTATCTAACTGCAGCGCAGAAATACAAATTATCGAACTATAAGGCATTGAACAATATGGCACCACAGAAGCCGATGTATCGAAATGAGTCCTATTAGTAATTATTACCCCTGTCAAGAATAGATTGTGGTATATGAGCCTCATAAAATAATGGCTATTCCAAGTAATGAGTATCCGCATTGCGTTAATCGAAATAAACTACCAGTCTACGTGTTTATGCATGAGACTCACGAGGTCTGAATTCGATATCATACTGAATATCAGTTCAAAACCACCATTTATAATATGTCACACAATATACAATATTTGAATACTCCGTCATATATATAACGATTTATAAGCCCAAGACATACTATCTTGATACTTATGATCACGACGTGAGTAATTAAGCATTTCAATAGATTTTAATTACGGCGTGCTCTTGTTTTCTGTAGTGAATAATCATAGACTAACCCGATGTGCGTTTTGGAATCTGTGCACTCAGTATCTCAAAGTAACAAGCTCTGCACGCATTGTGAGCTCGATTTATGAATTGGTGTCATAGTAACTGAAACGCTACACATGCTTTGAGCTAGTAATATCTCAGTACAACAACAGTTATCTCTTTATTCGAACAATAAAAAATTAGTTCAACTCGCTATTAGAAATAAAGCCTATATCGGAAAAAGTTTATAATACAATCATTACGTTCTGTATGTCTACAATCTTATTTATTATTGAAAAAGTGCTGTTATATAATGTTGTAACAAATAATAATTAACGAATGCACATTAGGCAATTTTTCGCATATCATCTTTTTAAAGCAAGCTTTCCTTTTTTATTACTCCCCAAGAGCGTTAGACCCACTTTATAGCTCTTTGATAGCTCTTACAAGATGTTCAAAAATACTGAGTCTCTCTTGGGAGGATAGTATCAATATTCGTTAAGTATGGAGTTTCTATGAAGCAAGCAATTAATAATGACCTTCTAGTAGTAATCTCCACGATCGCACGAAGTTGCTTGACCCGAGCCTTGTACTAACGCGTCCGAACCTGCGCGCACCGCGAGTCTCCGCGATCGCTATTTAATAGTATCACAACTTCTGTGTTTGTATCAGGGAATTAAAATTCGCAGCGCCGAGGCACGATTAGCACCTATCAGCATACTGTCACAATTCCACATTCACTAACCCATTAAGTTATACAACGCTATCAATCAGCTCTTATTCTGAGAGAAGCCCACTAACACCCACATAGCAGTGCTCAGTGAGTTCAATGCCTCACTAACGTGTATGCGAGACGAGTACTCCAATCACTACAGATAATGGCACCCTAACAATACTATAATTCTCAAACTATATATTAAGGATTCCCTTTCCAGCTTCTGATCATCATATCGTAAACGCGCAATATGTGTGACCACAGGTTGTCCTTTATTCTAATATGACTACCCAAAACTATAATTATAAGTATTAACTATAACTTTCGGGACACGTAAAATGACGCTAAGTTAACCACATGTGTTAAGCAAGGCATCATAAAACCATAGAGAAATATACAGCCAGATTCACAGTCCCTCACCGGAGAATCTAGAAAGCAATATCAGAATACCAATAACTCGAGTTATATAGCATGCGTTCATCATATATGAGAAACACACATTGAGCTATTCATGTGCAAGTGAAAGCTTTTAATTATTAATTTCATAGCATTTACCAAATTTATTTAATATGTCGGAGTATTACCTAGAGAATCAGCACAGTATGACAATATACAGATGAGCATTTCTAGCGTGAACCACCCCCTCGGGGCATGCTTTTAAATGAATGATCATCGAGCGAACATCATTGCTCATATAATTATATGCGCTACTTTCCATTCTTTTAATCATACCACATAGAATTATATACTTTATAGTTTAAATAATAGAGTAAGCAGTGTGAAGACAAAAAGTCGTGAGCTACAAAGTGTGACTGGCATTATTGGCGTTATTGGAAATTAGATATCTATATAATCCCAGCACGAACAGTCGTCACAGCTAATTAAAACTTATCTTCAACTCAATGATGATCTATAGTGTATATGAGTAATTTATACAATAGTTGATAATTATAATGATGATATTGTGATCAAGTATTGTCTAAATGGAAGCACGATTCGTCCAGAAGATCAACTTATAGCCCAGTCGACGAATTCCAGATACCAGATCTACAAACACCTAGCTTTATAAACATTTATGTTGAAAAAACATATCGTAACAGATCGTATTAGTGATCTTTGAGATAAAACGTATAAAAAATGCGGAAAAAATGTGCTCTATATTTAAGTATTTTATCGAAATATTGATTTGAGTATGTTTTGTCTTCACTCCCTCTTCTGTTCTTCTATAATATGCTTTGTCATGGACGATTTTTTTCTTTCTTGACTTCTAATTCATTATTAATTCCGATGATATCTAGATTTGTTCTATCAAATGAAGGATAGTTTAGTGCGTGTCCTTACTATCACAGATGAACGAGAAGGACCGTGGGAGAGAGGACTGAGGTATCTAGCCCTTATCTTAATGTCTTATAGGATCTATGATCTATATTACATTACACAAATAGAATTTTCTTCAATACTAAATCTACTTCAGTATTTCCGATCTTTAACACATGACAAAATCTTTTTGTCTACGCTAAAATTGAGTCAAGCCCTTAGAAGCAGCTACACCAAGCGCAATTACCAACTTTGAACACAACAAATATTCCTGCACGAACTTACAAATCAACAAGATATGATCCACAATAGACGCAACTGATCCTTTCCTATGTGAGACTGATTATACTTCCCTTAACATTCAGCATACCCTACACCATATGCTTAATATAGGTTATGAAGAATGAAAACAAGTACCTTCGCACACTTATGAATCATCATATTATAATAGAAAATTTCATATATGCGGCACGTAATTACATGGTATGATTCAGTTTGACCCTATATCGCTAGATATTTTCTTGATACATCAGTCACGAAAATCGATCAAATAACTTCAGTATGATTCTGGTGCATAAATATCAATCAAGCAAAATATACAAGGAGGAAATCGGTTGACCATGTAGATCGAAATTGAGCCTACAATATGTCTCTGTATAGAGAGTCATAGGTTCAAGCACATTCCGTTGTAATACTTCGCGTATACAATCACGGTAACTCCCAAAACTAATGAGTTTGAGCAGACTTATTTTTATTAGAGCATCACCCCAGGTAACAATCAGTAACAAAACAGTCTTGCTTCTTACTTCATAATTATATCTTACGACAATATGTGTGATAAAATCACACTAAGTTTGAACAAGTAATTTCAACATTCTATCGATTTTGCTCTGACTAATATTTTTGATGGATTTTACATAATAGATTCCATATACAATGTGTATCAAAATAATTACTATTTGGCATATGATTATTCGACTGTAAATCATCGGATATCTAGCGAAATGTGAGCGAGATTTATGTTGAGTTTATAATTAAAATGTATGAGATGCTATAGAAATTGTCGACCTTCTGTCTTCTATGAATCTCGACACATAAGCCTATACTCTCCTATCCAATCACGACTCTTAATACAAACACAAGTACACTAGTAATACTATTCTAACTTGAGGAGACGAGACATGAAATCAAAAATTCACAATAATGCTACAAGGTAAGTATAAAGCTACCAGGGAACATCTGCTACTGCGGCGTGATATTACCAGCCAGAACCAAAATTTGCTTAGTGATCGATGGAGAAGACTATCTCCCGAGGCTATAAACAGTCTGCTAATCCATTACGGCTTGAAAAGTACTCCAGGATACATCTGCCTACTGCGTGGTTGTGAAAGTCTAACTACCCCATTCAACAAATGATCTGGATCTACTCTGGACTGTATGACAATGATTACTCCACGTCGAGAAACATATCATGTATACATATCACTCACAGATATACTCCTCACGTATTAATACACACGAAATAACTTCAGTTGAGACTACCCCTTAATAACGGGTGAAGTTATTCCAATGAGACAATCCAAATTACTAGTTTGTCAAGTATACGCCTCGACACGTTTATCCTTTCCATGGAAAAAACACTGTGATCTGTCATACGCAGATGCACATACCTGGTGCACAGTCTACTTCCGTAACATCTCTATGGCAATTCTACGAAGGTATGAAATGAATAACAACTCCTCTCATGGGCGAATGAATAATACAAACTACGAGAAGATTCACATAGTATTTTTTATCTTAAATGAGAAATATAAATCTAGGAGTAAGAAAATATAATAATATTTTCACTATGTAATATATATAACAATGTTCAATATTCTATGATTCTATGACTCTAACAAACCATCCTAAATTGATACAACGACCATACAATGATTATGGGCTAAAAAACACCTGGAATCTGCGTACTATGCGTTTCGTGATCTGCCATCTGGAGAAGTCAATTACAAATGAACTCTACTCGCGATATGAATCAAAAGTCAATATTATTACAAGTCATTGCGAGAAGTATGTATTTACAGCATAGAGATCTAAATATGAGTTGTATCTTATGGACAGATAAAACTTTGAATGAAAGACCGTAGCCCATTCATCAGACATCAGCGATAAACGACAGACACTTTTGCGAATTGAGCACAACGGTTTACGACAATAACAGATTATACACACATGGCAAGTCTGTAATAGCCGTATCGGCGCATGGCAAGTTGATGAGACGTCGAGGCATTATATATTAGTACCTCCATGCATACGACCACGCCTAGGTCCGAGAATGAAAATGAATGCATTTAACTTCTAAACAGAAACAAAATAAATTCACCTTTACGATCCTCACACATAAGATCCAACGCAGAACATCTTCGCGTCACAAGGAAAAATATCCATACTATTAGCGAAATACTCCCGGCAGTATTGATGATCAGCACATAAAGCAGTACCTGGAGTCTACAATTGTTCTAAAAGTGTTGCCGCACTCGTTTAATGTATAATTATGACGCACACCTGAATGGGGCAATAACACCCAGAATCTTCAGGAACCATTATTGCTATAGACTTCTCAGCAATATAAAACATCATACATGAAGAGCAGAAGTATCACTAGACAGAATTCCATATTTGGAGTGCCAGCAAGACTTGCTAAACGGACTACAACTATTATCATAACTCTTTGTAGAGAAAACTATCTAGTAGTCTGGGCTACACGTCGAACAGGAAATTGACCAGAAGACAATTGGTGCCCAAATCAGTTGTCGCCACTTATACGAGTTAATGCGCCAAAGATTTATGTAATAATAAAAATGATATTCTAGTCATGCTGACATGAGTATATACAGTAAGAATACATACAACACATTAACTATCATTGGTCCTATCTCTGCGAATTCACTATCGTTTGCCTATCGATTCCTCAGTAGTTCCTTTGATGTCCATATGAAATATATTTTGACTAGTGGATAATTTTAATTATTGTGAGTGACGAGTTGTCTCTATATTTCACATTTCAGAGTGTGTGTTTTATTAAGCATGTTCACTCAATGCGTCGTTACATCACAATATTGAGATACTTTCAAACATTTTCGTTTTCTATTATCAAGGTACTTCATCTGGTTATAATTATGTATTCATGAGTGATTTCTATATAAGAACTTATAGATACAGATCTATGCGAGAATAACATGTATGTACTGAATCACGATAAGCATCTAACAATACTCTTAAAACTCAAATAAAAAAAGAGTAGAAAGTACTCATATTTCACTATTATAACTTTAGCTGTAAATTTGTCCAACCCTTTTATTACAACATATTTGTCAGACCTAACTTGAGGCACGTAATAATAATCATAACTAGAACTTAGTACTTATCTGTAGTACAGTTATTCACACCACGCTCAAGCGCGGGAATGCATAACTGATCGTATTGATCTATAATGTAACACAACAGACACTGATTTCTACATAATATGTAGCAGACAGCATGTTCCTATTGTTCATATAGAATTGCTTTGACTAAATTATAATAAACTGCAAAAAACTTTATAATTATCTATTTAGTTAAGTTCATGTAATAGGGTGTAATGGGAATAGCATACTTTTACCAGCATAACTCTTATATTCAGGTTAGAACAAAATATTGCTAAAAAGTCGCTATATAAGAGACTATTGATCTGTATTATCTAACAAATTGATACGCAAGAGAACAGAGGACATTATCCTCTATGAGCAAAGAATAATTCGTCCATTCTATCTACCGCACATATTATCTTATCTATAATCTCAACACACACTCACCACACATCACAATGTTGCAAAAAAATCTCTTTTTATAGATCGTTTTACAGAAGAATGTGATTATGTCGTATAGCAACACTGACAATCTGCTACAATATATGTATATATATGGATGAGTGATAAAAATCAGATATGGGCACTTATATAAGGTGCCTTAATAAACTATTTAATCTTTATTACACACATATACGTATTACATAAAAAATAGATATCAACTAGTTTACCTGACTACAAATATCTCACAATTACTCAACTATTGTGATCAGGTATTCTAGCATCATCGTCTCATCATTATTATTTTTCTATTGTTAAAGTTCATCTGTTCTATAGTTCTGTTTAGTAGTTTTAGGTTAGCCCTGTGTAATCCAAATCTCCTATCTCACGCCAATAGTAGGATTGATGAGTAGTACAACAAATTGGCTTACAGTCATTCTCAATCACAAGCCTGACATTTACTTTCTGTACACATAAAAATAAAAAAATTGCCTCAGTACATACAGCAGCTACTACCACATTGGTTTAATCACTAGCCCAATATTCATTAGAACAAATCTATACCATTTAGCTCATAAAGAATCCGCTTAGCGCACGTACGAGGATCCCATAGCGAGTTACATGATTATTTCTTGACAGAACAAGATGCGATGAAAAGCTCTGATACCCACCCCCCCGCCCGATATTTAGATATGCGTGTTGGCAAGGAAAAAGTTCACCTACTACACAAAACGAACTTGAATTATAATCCACATTAGTATCATTATATAACTCACTGGTGCAACCCCAATCATCTTAAGCACACGCTGAGTAACATTTTCCGTATACTAACTACTGGCATGATATTAGATATCGTATCCAAAATTACATATATCATGAGAGCTTACGCACACACAATTAGGCTCCGAGCTGTCTCATGAGAGTAACTTTTTTATTTGTAAGCGTTAGATGGACGAGTGATCGATACACAACAGCTTGAAGACATAAATCAAGCCTACTCTGGCTTTCTTATAATGACCAGTGTAGATGTACATAGTACAACAACCACTTACACTTAGTAATTCCATCAGAAGTAACTTTGACATAACAAAAAAGATAACTAACTCCACATTCTAAAAGCCTACACAATATTCAAAACAGAGCCAAATATCTTGTTCAAACTAAAAAACAACTCAAATACACTGTATATCAAATATTTTATGTTCCACTAAAAGGATATTGTTTTGCACGTGACATCCTAAAAACGAGTATGCAGACATCTTATATACTCCTACTAACGCTCTAATATTCTAAATCAGAAGATACCTTCACTTCTAAATCTAAAAAAGTCCTAGCTTTTTCATATTGATTGTAACCACTAATATCTTTTGAAGAAAAAAACAATTATAATCGCTGCACCATCGAAGTTATATATACAAAAAATCTTTAAACCTATACAATAACACTCGAGAGTGAACACCAATCATCATCACGATATATACGGGTGTGGAGAAAAACAATTACCACATACTTGCACACTATTTTTCCAAACAACAATGTTAATCTCTAACTCGGAATTGATATTCAGAATATATAGCACACACGATAGCATGAACGGTTTCTATGTAATAAGTTACTATCTCATTATGATATGAGCCTAAGTTATACTTTGTTTATAAAGATTGTACACAACAAAGATAACTATATTACTTGGACTAAAAAACTAACAAACAAACCAGAATCGTTATACAAAAATCAAGCACATGATCTATTTCTCAAGATCACAGCTATCCCAAGTTAATATTAGTCTAAGTACGGAAATAATATAAAGAATATTGATTTCACATCAAAATTCACTATATAGAGGATATATACTAATTAATTAATCATCCAACAGAAAAGGCTGAGAGCAATCAACTATCTACTTATATATTATACCATCTTCTACAGATGAGAACCATATAACTGTATATGGGAGTTAGAATGTATGGCAACTCCAACAGAAAACGTACTGAACACAGCGAATATTCTTTGCTACCATAGCTGTTAATATATTTACTTATACATAACAGTTGGACTATCAGCATCTAGGTAGACGTCTGCAGCAAAGCCGAGATACCAAACATAACATTTTTAATACACCTCTATTCATATTCTCTTTACTTATGCATTATACTTTCCAACATCTATTGTGCTCCATAAACACTATGTTCTATAACAATCCGTTTCCTACGTCTGTGTCTAGTATAAACTTTGGCCATCGATTACCTACTATTTACTGTACACCAATAATCATTCGGTCTTAATTGGTAGTGTAACTTGCTCGCACGCACACTTGAACTTCTATTTCCTTTGTCGTAGCGACTAACGAGGTAAATATTGAACAGTAAACTAAGAGATAGCCACAGCTAATATTAAGATGACCGATACAGGTGATCGTCGCAGATTTTTTCATTAAAAAAATCCATTTGGCAGTTTTGCTATTTGCTTACAAAAAGTTAATGCAAACTAACATCAAAATTGAATTTACTAGAAGTTGAGTGATTAGCCGAATAGCTCATTACACACGATGCGCAGACTCTCTGAGATTGCTAGAAAAGTCATCATTCTGAGCTATAGCATCTTACATTGGTCGCTATGAATGACCTTTGATTTCCGGTCTATTATTACCAAATAGATACAGTCAATCTATCTACATAGTCAGATTATGTTGACGATTTGTTCAACCGCTAGTCGATCCAAATATACGCTTTATTCAATTTTAAACACGTTCTCGCGATACGAATTGGATTTGACTTCTAATCTTGAGGTAACTGCCCGTGTGTACTGCTCCAACTTAAATTAATTTCTGATCTCAAACTCTCGATGACTACGAGCGACGGTGCATCGCGCACCACGCCACGCTAGAAAGGAGCGCTCATAAACTACTTCCTAAGCCTATGGCTCGCTCCTCAAGGCCCTTTTGAGCCACTCAGCGACGTGGACTTCTTTGTTCTACGAGTGCCACAACGCTTGCCTTGTACCATAGCCAGGCCCCTAACATTCATGTTCTTGCGCCATGGGTCTTTTCTTCCTCATGGCACGCGTAATGAACTGAGTAACCGCCAAATATTCTTAGTGGTGGCTGCGTTCACCGACCACACGCTTAAGATGAATGCTAGGACCATCAGTAATCCCCATAACACCCCCACGATCCCTATCGAGCTTCAGTTAATTATCCGGATACACCCAATGTATTTTAAAATTCTCCTGCCGCAGCTCGTGCCAATTATATTAAAATCAAACTAAAGTCAAACGATATTAAATTCTTCTTTGCATAGTATGTTTTTGTATACACAATGGCGCTATTAATGGAATCCTCTCAATATTAACTCCTGTTATAGTGAATAATTAAAAATGAATGACTAAATTATAGCACCCAATATGATATCAAATCCTGCTGCCGACTGATGGCATAGGTTAAATGATTTTTTCTATTATTCATATGATGTAGTCCGAAGTCATCTAATATTTAGCAGCATTACCTTATAAATTATCTAGCTTGCATATGCCCCGCAATCCACAACTATGGACAGAAATGAAACATAAAAACACATTATGTATGCATCAAAGATCGTGTAACTAAATATATCATACAATAGTACGTAGACTATATAAGTACATCTTATCATGTCGTATCGAACACGAGAGATCAATCGATTATTGCACTAAATGTAGAAACACTGAACGTTACCTCACTTAGAAAGGGCAAAATCACTATGCGGAACAAGCTTCCACAAGTGTCATGATTACTTCTAACGCCCATGTATACTATAATAGATGATTAACAATGTATGTCCGTCAATAGGCTGCAATGTACCAAAACCTGATGTAGGGCACATACAGAACAGGAAGGAGCCACACCTATTAAGCAAAGTGACAGGACTAATAACACCTGAAAGCTTGTTAGTCTATATTCCGATGATTTCATTTACTAATCCAGTATCTTGAGCCTTACTACTTGCTACCATAAGTACTGGCTATCAACAATCCCATTACTGTTAACTTACTACAGTCCAGCGAGCGTGTAAGCGAGTTGAAAATAGACTTTATCTCACTTCCTAAATGCTGATAACACATATACATCATCGTACATTATCATATATTAAGTATGAATAATTACATTATATATTATTGAGAAAACAAACCTTAGCTCTTTATTTTTTATTTCTAAATGAGCACTAATTCGACGCTTGATCGAAGCTCGTCGCAACATATTTTAGGATTGAACGGTCTCTGAAAAATCGAGTATTATAGACCAATGTCCAGTTACTTCAGTCTTTTACTATTGAGTGTATTGTATTGATTAATATGTGATTTACTTAGTTATTCAAACTGTACCCACCAACGAGCTGGTATATAATACATTCTCTAACTGCATCTATATGGAGGACTCCGACCAGAAAGCCAAAAATATCTATAAAGCCAAATGTTTTTCTCATATGTTCACCATGAACGTGAGTAGTGGGCGTAGTTTCTATGAGAGGGAGCTCTGAGTTTCTTCCGTACTATAAAATTCTTCATAATAATCGTACGTACATAAAATTAATTCATGATTCCTTTTCAATGACGATTATTGCTTTACTTGTCATACATTAATCTCTCACTATACAGCAACATCCTTCAAACCATTACGACTTCTTACACGTAGTAATCTTGACATAGTAATGTTTTGTGATGAGAGGATTAGTATGCGAGATACACACCAGTAACAAGCAAAATTCATTCTAATTATGCACCAAAAAGACAATTAATAACTTGAAAAAAACAGATCGTCACAACAAAGAACACGGAGAGTTATCATGTAAGAACATATTAACAGAGAAAATTGGCTGATTATATCCACTGGCGGTAGCATTTGTCCAGAGCATGTTATATGCTACACGTCGTGATCTTACTGATCCGTCCACAAGTCAAGTATCTTCGTACCTTAACTTGGATACGACATCATTATACTTCCCCTATAAATCGACATTGTCTATTGATGATTCTCAATACACTCTGGGCTTGCATAAACATTTGGCCTTATCTCTTTCAGATTTAAGGGGTTAGATACACCATTACGATGGATATGACATAGACAATGTGGTAGAATATTCGGTCGAGTCATATTACAGACTAGTATATGACCACGTCACTCATTGCGAAGGGCACGCGACAAAGATGCAATATGTTGCAATAAATTTACATAGACAGCAATGTAGAACAAGTATAGTAAATAAAAACACTAATCACGAGCTAAATATAGACTAATATTCACATTAGTGTGTGGCTTGTCTCTAGGTAACTTCAAAGTTGATGTTAAGGGATTGGATCGATCGCAATGTCATCAATTAGATGAGTCAAGAGCAATGCGTTAATACCGCTACCAGTGACGCCTTATAATCCATAAAAAACTGGTATTAAATAACTCTTCATAACACACTGTAGATCTATAGAATTATCGTTACATTGGATTACACCTACAAATATGAAATGAGATAACTGAAGATATAATATCTATACGAATTATCATCATAACACTGTTTGTCTATCAATCTCACTATGTCTCCATGCCATCTCATACCTTTTAAGATTAAGATGAGTATGATCTACACTTGACTCTGAACCTTGTTTACAAAAAAGAATGTAATCAGTATTATATTACCTACACCTCAAGTAGGGTGAACTCAAGTTAATCTGATAAGTAGACAATTGATGACCTATACATATAATTGTATGAATAGTAATAATGATAATAGCGAGCAATTTCAGAGAAATTTGCAAATCAAGTCAATAACATGTGACATATAGAACCACTAAATTAAAAATAAACTCATAAAAAGACAATATCTGAGTGTTGCTATATACTCGATGAAATAAGACCCGATCGACTTAAGCTAAGAGTATCATGAAGATCTATCACAGAAATATTTATACACAGGATAGAGCCGATATGGGTACATAGTTCAAGATCCTTAGTACAATCACACATAAGCAAGATCTAGACATTCAAGACCATTTACAAGCAGCTTATGAATAAAGGTCACAATAGAGTATGCTCACGATACACATACAGTTCACACTAAGAACATGGGTGACCTTCAGAAAGGCACAAAGGAACATCATACTTCACTCTAACAAAATGGCTAAGACCAGGTATGAATCATCAAGAATGACTTGAGAGAGTATAATAATACACCTAATAGCAGAACGGTAACAAACAAGCGGCACGTTAATGACACAGGATAAGCTTCATCCGAAAAAATGATAAAAAGAGAAAAAACAGGAGGAACACTTTTAACCTCACAACCCCTAGGTCATATCACAATGGATCAGATATGACGTCGAATAAACCAATTGACAGTTTCTTAAGCTTCGAGAAGAAGGAAGTAAGAAAAATTCAAAAATCAAGTTCACACACTCATCTAAAACCATTGATGCTATAATATACAATAGCATTCTACATCTCTGTCACACTACATCCTTCCACACTTGTTTATTATCAGACACGTAAAAATCCAGTGTCTCTAATCAATATGCTATTGTTTATAGACGAGATAATTCTTATAATTTTCTTATTTATACACCCGCAAAACGGTGTCAAGTACTGTTCTTAATGTGTGCTTACGATCTCGATCTAGGTCTTCACCTCGCTTTTTAAAATAAATCACGTCATAACGAGGTCTATAAGTCATAGGCTTCTGCGCGTGTCGTTATCCTATATCCTATATCACTGATGTAGAAATATACATCTCACCTAGTAACAGCATGGTATATTACGAAGCTTTGTCTTTATATGTATTTACTACATAGAAAGGAAAGTTGACGTTGCAAAGTTATATACCATAATTCAAATGTCTACCACAGGTCAATAGTATCCACATTTATAAGAGTGTAGTTACGATCAATTAGTCTACCGTTCTAACAATTCTATTAGAGACACGATCCACCTATGTTCATCACGTATCTAAATACACTGATATTCTGACTCGCACACATAATATTACATAATGTTTCACGATTACAAAATCTTCGACACGAAGTGCCAGCTTTGAACACTCCGAGTTTGTTGAAGCTTGAATATATTATATTTGTCAAATACTGGACTTGATCATTTCTGAAGATTTCATGTATTTTAAGCACAGTCGTCTTTCAAGAGCCATACTTGTTGAAAATTATTTACTAGTTTAATTATGATTAGAACAGATCTAAGGTTCTCACTTTGACACCCCTATTAGATGTAATGTCTCTAAGTAAAGTACGAAGCAAGTCGACTATTATTATTGCGCTTTTCAATCCACCGTTATAGACACAGTGTTGTACCAAATTCTGCGTTCCCATATTAGTCACAATCATATAAAAAACGAGTAACACCCGACAGAATGTTCTTATATCATGAGTCTTCAGAAAGTGACGCCTGATTGTGTGGCTGTCTAAATCGAAAGTGTCAGTTTATAGTACAAAAGGAATGATCATACGGTGTTGACTGCTTTCATACAAACGTATCACTATAGTGAATTCACTTTGCTTTATTATCCGCTCTACCAATTTTTTTTGTATTAAGAATAACACAGCATTGATCTACTTCATTCTAAAATAATGTCACAAATACGTTCTCTTCAGTATAGTTAGATATTTTATACTCACGTGTGAGTGATGATCTTTGCACAATAAGAGTCGAGCTGGGAGAAAAGTCTACGTACTGTTTTGGATCAGATCACATCTTAACACCCATGAATTAAATGTCATCAGTGGATTTAGGTTAGCCTCCAACAATCTCCATCTCCTCTAGCGTATATTTTTAAGCTATTGACACATCTAGACATCTCACCCCCAACTTGCGACAATATAACGCAGGTAACCAATTATTATCTGATATGCGAAATTACCTATTCTATATAATTGACTTGTAATATGTTATGCGAAATTAAGTTTAATTATGACAAAGCACATGAGCTTGGAATCTATGAGACTTGAAAACCCATCAAAAGCCGACACGCAATTTCCTGATCACCACCAGTCTCCCAGAGTAGAAAAAAGGATCCTTGAAGTTACTTGGTGACGCTCCTTTTCAATTCTCTCTCTCTTGTCAAAACACGCAAAGATGCACATAATTGTGTTTCTCAAAAAGTACCGCTAAATCATCCAGAAGATCATCTCTATTGGCAAAAAGCATACGATTAAAGGGATTATATAAGATGACTAATTTGTGTCAGTTTAGTCTAAGCTCGCGAATCAGATCAATTGGTAGAACCATGATGACACGTGTTGTCTGTAAGAGAAAGAAGAGAATCAACGAGAGTGCGGAGAAATAATGCATGGCATAGTGTATTAAGATGATATCAATACCGAATCCAATTATATTTTGATATATTAACGTATACCATCAAACTATAGCTACATGATACCAAACATATATCACTTACAAATATCACATATAAAGAATAAAAACATACAAAAAATCTTCACAATACTATCTGACACGACACACCCCACACAAGTAATGTTGATGTTCTTAGGAGTTACTGACTTACTAAGAAGCTTATTTATTTCGGATATTTATTTTAAGATGGTCATCGTACGATAAAACCTACTAAAAAATTCCACACACGAATAATGAAATACTTGATATTATTCAGTCACATTACCACACAATAATGATATGAATCATGCAGTGAAATAAATATTTATTCTCAAACAGATCCAATTAAACAACCACGAACGTTCTGTGATTAATGAGGTCATGCACACTACTTACAGATAATTCATAGTGATAAAAAGATAATTCTATAATTATTATATAGGTGCTCTCTTCTTCGCTTTCAACGAGCGATCCTCTCTCATAGAGTGAAGTGCCAAATATACATTCTCATTGGACTGGTACAGTTATTAAGTACACTAACTTGATAAATATATTATCAAATCTAATCAAGAACAAAAATGACAGAACATATTCCGCACGATTCTTAGTAGTGGTTGTCAAGTTATCAAAACTCATTATACCTCACACTATCGAATCACAAGAGAGTCAATACACTAAGTGATCTAATAATAGCGGCAACATGCATGCTTATCACATTAGAACTAAATATTACAAGGTATATATATCAAAAATCTACATTTCCTCCTATAATGTTTGACTATGATAAAATAAAGATTGAAAGAATTAAATGCACACACGATATGAATGAAATCTTACAATATCCTTGATGGAGAGAACCGTGTTAGTAACTGCATATTTTTATTAAGGCCTAAAAGTGTGAGCGAACTGAACACTTTTTGTCAAAAGTTAATATGTCACCATGATAAACAGTATTGTCATACCCCACGACACCTTAGACCGAACTGAGTAGTTGTATAAACATCATGGAGTTAGCCCATGATATTTATGTCTTCACGTGACATAGATATGGCACATTCAAAAACAACATACTAGAGACCTTTTCAAAAAAGCTTATTTATAGATCTATACAACTGACCTCACCAAGAGAAATGATTCCCTCTCTCCACTGCTTAATATGACCTCACAGCGAACAAACAATTGGAAATGAATTTATAGCACACTTACTAGCAATCCTCTTCATGCGGAAATTTAAATTAATGGTAGTTAAACACTGAATTGCTTTTAAAGAGTTACACGATTTGTCGATATCTGCTTATCTTTCTCTGAACATCTCTTTAATGTCTGGCACTAGTTACACTGAATTATTTTCGAATTCTTGACGCCAGCTAATACCGAGCTTAAACCATAAGTTACGCGACTCTCAAGTTTAATGTTAGTACATATTTTCTGCAAACATGCGTCTTGAATATTTTTTATGATTTCAATTATGTTAGTTGAGCCTACTTCTCGCCATAACACACTTCCCAAAAAACCATTATCTAATGTAGCTAGACTCACACGAGTTACCAAGCCACTTTCAATTATATAAAACACAGAAGGATTTAATGCTGCGCGATATCAGCCATATGTCTCGGAAGTTTGAGTTACTATTAATATGTCTGAAGGTCAAAAAATACAAGTGCAATTTACAATAGCCCAAGTGACTTGCGCGTCAGAGTACATAGCTGTATCCAACACACAGCATAACCGTTCACGATATAATGAAAACTAGCGCAAATTGACGTTTACAAATCTTCCCCAGTACGTGCGTGAGATATAAATGTCATCAATCTGGTCACAGAAACCAAACCCTTGGGGATTCCGGGTCTAGGAATTAGTCCCCAGGCAATCCCCTTGCGTGTCAGTAAGAAACTAAATGGTGTCGGTCATTCGAGATGAGACCGGAAAAACCCGTTAGGCCCTGATGGTCTGGTTCTATGCCAAAGCAGGGTGAAACGTGTTTCGGCACACCCGAGAAAAAATGTCCCTCACACTCACTAGCATCATATGAGGCACTACATCGAGCGGACGTAGTGCCTTAGTGAGAATGAACCTTAACAATTTGTAGCCACTAACGCAGTTCTAACACGGCAATTATTTCGAAAATCACGATCATCGTCCAACCGTATGCTAGTCGTATACAACATACTGCATCATAAGTCTGGATGTTTTATTGAACAGCATGGCAAGATTAAAACAGAGTGAACAAAATGTATATATTAACACAAACTCACAACTTCAGAATACTCACTGAGTTATTTCCATATAGAAATCGATCCAATACTTATGTTCTTTATCAACTTCTTGCTATATGATATGGACTTGTTTTAAATTCTCTCAATCAAAATAACTGAACCGGAACAAATACTCCACACCGTGGAGGCTACTGCATAGTACTATATCAGTCCACTTCGTGTCATAGACCACTAGCGGACGGACTAATGACATGATACATATTCATTACTCATCCTAAGAAATTCTAGATGTTGTCTCTACAACTCATTTAGCTAGACGAGATTATACTAAGGTCCAAGAACATTCAAGAGTACAATTCACATGAAAATAGAATATCCCTTTTTCTTTGTTCCTATTTCTTACTATTTTCTCTATTATTTGCATATTTATCATCAGTAAGCAACCTGTGTGCAACACAATAGAAATGAATGCCAGTATGTAATCTGGTTGTGCCAGCCTAATCTCATAAATGCCGAAGTTACTTATGTTTCAAGAAATAAGGGCTCACGGATTCTGTATATATAAATTAGTTCACATCGACGATTGACCATCTTGGTAACATCATACTAGCTTTAGAACCCTACAACGGAGTATAAGCGGAGTAAATGGAATGAGTAGATGAATGAAAAATAATGCTATGCTGTGATTCACACTTATTTATCTATCTCTCTCCTTACACTCATAGTGCACTACTCAGACCACGCTTTGTTAGAATATGCGCAAACTCAGACTTCATAATATGTGAATCGTCAATGTAGTAGATTACAACTGTAAAGTCAGATAAATTCCTGCTATTTCCATTAACGGTCGAGCTAGACTCTTAGTCGCTAACATATAATATATATCACACAAAATCACCCTAAAGTATATTCAGGCTCACAATCTCTATTATGTTGAGAATTATTAGTTAGTATATCTATCTTTGTGCAAGCGTGTGCGAATCTACACCAGCTATCTCTGTTCATGATCTCATTCACAAATGATAATCAGATAATCATCCATATTGAACGTAATTGTTTATCAAAACATTCAACTCTTGTACTTTTTGCACCAAAATCAGTTATCTGAATAGAAATTAATTTTATATAACTGTACTGATTCTCGAGATTTTCGCCGTGATTTTCTAGGTGAAATATCTCTCTATATGGTTTAACAACAATCTCTCAAACACCTTCCATGCTAAGTACTGATTCATAACACAAGAACTTATGTGAGAGAGATAATAACGTTATATAATTCCCTCTTAAGCTTGAGGGGAAACAACGAATCATTGCACTATGCGACTTGTCTCCAAAAAAAAACTATAAGAGCAATTGATGCTGAGATTGTCTACTGATGTGATATATCATTATCACTATAGTAGAAATCAATCGTCCTAGAGGATGCATATATCGTCACTAAAATTTTAATTGTGTTTCTCGAGTATTCTGAACAATTACTGCAACGTATTTCATCGTTTATTGGTTTTTTATTTTCCATGATTCAATGAGTTCATACAATAATAAAAAGTAGATTAGTACAGCTATATGTTGAATACAACCCTTACTCACCCCCGCCATGGTTGCTAAAAGTATTCCGAAAGGCTTCTCTTAGTTGAATAACATATCCTTAGGATAAAATTTTGACATATATAAATTAATTAACCACCTATGAAACAAACACCCAGTTAAACTCTATGAACTTTATTGGAACTTAGATTTTTTTAAAGTTACTCTGAGGTTAAGTTTTGTAGCCTCACCGGCCTCCCTAAACCATGTGTAACAGTTTTCTTCACTGTCTGTTCATCCGTCCACAACTAACAAAAAAAAAAAGATCTCCTCTGAAACCGCCGACGCCACACTAAACTAAAAAAATTATAATGAAAATTTGAGTAATCAATGCAATGACCTAGATATAAATGACAAACTAGTGGTTGAAATGATTGACCCGAGGTGTGTAAAAATATTTGTCCAATTCACGTTATTAATACCCCCGCAAACAAGTTTGGGGGGGGGGGGTAAGTAGGATTTCACCCTGCTGTCAGAAATATGTTGTGGTCTGCGCAACTCCCTCCTAAAACGATTGAGGATCAATGAAACGGTTGTGGTAGTGTAGAATAAGACATAATGGAGATGTGCAGTATTGTGAGGAATTTTATTGAACAATTTTTGTAGCAAGATATGAACGTTTGGAGCTTAGGCAATTTTTCACCAATCACCTGAGGTGCATCCAGGGTGTGCCCGCAAACTCCTCGCTAAACGACTGCAGGATTTTTATGGAAACTTTGTTGGAGTGTTAGAAGGGTAATTAATGAGATGTGCATATTGTCCGAGCATATTCTATTTTGAAAACAATTTTGTACAAAGGATATAAAACGTTTGACGTGTAGCAGTTTTGTCACCGAGAATGATACTAGGTGTATCGAGTGGCGTGGTCGCAACTCCTCGAATAACGACTTGCAGATTTATGATAACTTTGTGGGTATGTTAGAGTCATGATAGTGGAGATGTGCGCATATTGTCAGAATTTGTTTTCATATACAGAATAAGGTCTTTGGTATCGAATATGAGTTGAGAGACCATATGCAGGTGTATAAATATAGAATGCACTGAAAACTTGAGAACTAAACAACACATGATAAAATGCATGGGAAGGATTTCAATCTTTCATCTGGAAAAGCATGCCTACATTTCATGCATTTTAACTCGTGCTACTTCATTTATATCTGAATGTACATGCACCATGCCTGCACCAGTCTGAGGAATGTCGATAGGGTTTCATGTTTCTTAAATATTAGTAGGGGAAAGGCAACCAACAGTGATCAATATCGGAAGTCGCAACAGAATACATAACAATAGTTGGTCAAATACGGACCCCTGGACACACAAGAGGTGGGATCAGATACCTGGAAGGAGTAAACATCCCCTGTCAACCGGTCACACCCGCCGTGATCCCATTGTCTTGATCAGGTAAACGCGGTTTAATGTGAGAGGTTATAATGATTCTAATTGAGCTTTGTTGTCTACATCTAATATAAAGTGTCAATGATTATGTCCAGTTATCGTACTCAATATATTTCTGGAAATGCTAAACAACTTTATTTGAAAAAGATATATTTTATGCTGTTCAGTAGTTCATTAATTCCACAAAAAATTGTTGTCCTTGTATATCTGAATACATGTATATCTGAAAGTGCTATATTGGGTATGTAGGATGTTTTCTTATGAATATAGGCATTTTGAACATACTTGCACCGCTAGTAGGTAACATACATGTTTCTCTGTTTTTCTTTCCATTTGAATTTTCATCTATCACCTTAATATGATCTTGAGAAATAAACGTTCGATTGATACTTAATAATAAGGACAGTGAAAAGGGGACATAATGTGAACTAAAAAAATGAAAGTGGCAAACAAACTAAACTAGTGGGCATCAGCATGACTAGGAAATAATATACAAAGCGGAAGTATCACATAATTAAGTATGATTATGCAATATGACCCTCTATGACACATAATGAAATATTGAAATAAAGCTGTCATCGCTGTTGTAAATATTGTTTATTGTGTACATACATGTATACGTGACATCTGTAATTTTAGCGGATCAGCATATTGTACAGTCATTTTGCATTGTTTGACTAGCTGTGAGTCTGACCCTCTATTATGATTTATGTATTTTTCATCATTTCGTTATTTTCAATGACATTTTTCATCTCAAGATTGGTATTTGCTTAGTCGATACTTATATAATCAAAAAACATAACTGAAGTGAGATTGTACAGCATGGAGGAAAACATAAATATTGTTTATGTTGTTGCATTGGCCTGTCTGTATATGAAGAAGACTGATATACATTATATATGTTGTATAATCATAATGGCTTGTAACTAATTATAAAAAAAATTGTTTAGAGTAATGATAAACTTCTGAACATCATAGTAGTCAAGGTTTTGTTTGTGAAACACCACTTCTGTAACTGACCTTGTGACCTTGACATGTGACCGTCAGTTTGACCTGAAATAAACGGTCAGTTAGTGTGATGTCTCTCAGAGTTTATGCTTGATAGATGGACCATACCCCCACCCCCCTGGTATGAGAATAAATGTGCTGATCCTAATTCTAAAACTATATGTTGATGGAGTTGAAAGGAGTGACATATCTCCATAGCAGCCGTATGGTGTTTTGATGCGCTAAAATAAGTCTTCAAAATATATAAGCCAGGAAATACATCATGCTTATTTTACCTTACAAATGTTTTCAGCAGTAATTTGTATTTTTTAAAAAAAGATATGTTTTTAAAAAGCCACGGTCAGTTTTGTTAAATCAATTACATTATCGCATATTACATGTAATATTCAATGAAGAAAGCAAGTTTATGACAAGTAAGTTTATAATAGTAAATTATACCAATTATACAAACTCCAAATGAATATTTAACAGTGAGTTCAGAGGTAATCCATGGAAAATCAGATAACATTACGAACAACGAAATAACCAAACAATGCGCGGTGTACCAAAGATCAAGTCATTCTCAAAACAGGCCATATATAATTCGTATATGTTAACAATAGACATACTCAAACGTTTCTATGATTGATCATCGTATTTTGATTAGAAGAAACTTTCAGTGCTTACATGTACGTCTTGTGGGGAAAACCCCCCAAACAAATAAAGAAGTTATTACATGTAACAGCAGCACAACTTTTCGTTTGAATGATAGCACAAGCTATTAGTGATTCTCTTCTTATGTTTTTTTTTAAAGCTTTTTTGTATATTCTAACTTAATGTCAATATATAAAACTACAATATGTTTCACTTTGGGTCTCTACGGGCTGGAGGTGTGGCTCTGAACTCTGTTATAAAATCTAAAACCTAGAAAAAAAAGCTGTACAGAGATTTTGGAAAACTTTGGTGAAAACAAGTCTAACATGACTAATATCGGGAATAATTAGGAATTCAATTATCTTGTCTTCTTAAACGAAATCTCTCCCCGGTCGACTTTTTGCACATTTCCAACCTTATTTGCATAGTTCTTTCTACTTTATTCAGGATCCGAAATACAGTCATTTCTGGTTCTCTCGTAAAAACGTGATAAAAAGAGACATCCTAATGGGTATGGCTTCGTACGGCTGTGGAACCAATTCCAGGTTTCTGCGTTTTCCTGGACAGTTACAGCAGAGGATTAGAAACCTCTTAGCAACGCCATTACTTTCCTATGTCTTTATAATTCAGCTTCATGCATTAATTTATGAAGGTATTAGACAGTGTCAATTTTTGAAAGTATTACAGTTTCAGGAAAGATTGGTCGTTTCACACAAGAAATCGAACTCAGAAATCTTACTCGACATTTCTTATATCAAAATCAAATACTGAACTCATGTTAGGTAGGTAGCTGGAACAGACAAAAATTGGAATTTTGATCAACGGCCTATGTAGGGTCCGTTACATACATGGAAAAGTATTTTGCAATGTACTTACATTGTAGAATTCGGAATACTTTTTGCGTTACCTCATTTCATGCTATGAAGCATTTTTCTTATCAAAAATGAAAAAAAGACAAAAGAAAAAAAAAAGGTGTGATGAAGTTACAATGAAAAGAAAACATTGACTTAATCACCCACAACAGTTTAAACAACGGTGATACACAACCCAGACAGAGGGAAGGCTGAAAGAAAACCAACGGAGGGGAACTACATAATCATCATCGCTGGCTGATCGGGAAAAAGATACCAGGAGCTGCATACCCATAATTCATAAATTCTTCATTATGAATAGAAAACATCAATTGTGCATGAATATCTTTTATTTGTCATTGTAATAAAATGCACAGAGGGAGACTAGGATACACACAATCAAACACAAGTCTAGGAATTGCTATTGGTACATAGAAAACTACTATGTATTTTTAACACTGCGATTTTCTTTATGCATATATATGGTTGCTTTACAAATATTGCTTGATTTTGGCTGGTCCATATGGTGTAAATCTTTGATTTACTTGGCAGTTACTGTAAATCATACAAGGAAATATAATAATTTCTCTAACTGTTAACAGCATCAACCTTGTAAAATTACAAACTATATTAATGTTTAAATTTCCCGCCGAAGGAAGATAAATCTAGGTTAGGTGCAATAGCAAGAGCCATTAGCAAACCAGGCATCTTCCGATGATGAATCAGCATGGATCTTGACAAGGTAAAAAAAAATCTCAATGAGAAAAAGTAAAATTATGCTGTTATTCGCTATAAAAGAATAATGTTTGTTTTCCATTCTTGCCATTCAAATTTTCTTCACTCTTGAGGAGGCGTCATCAGCTGTGTATGATTGATTGATTGATTGTTTATTGTTTTACGTCCCACTCCAGATTATTTCACTCATATGGAGACGTCACCAATGCCGGTGAAGGGCTGCAAAATTTAGGCCTGTGCTCGTCGCTCAGGGCCTTTGAGCAGGGAGGCATCTTTATCGTGCCACACCTGCTGTGACACAGGGCCCCGTTTTTTCGATCTAATCCGAAGGACCGCCCCATTCAGTCACCTCTTACAACACGCAAGGGGATGCTGGGGACCTATTCTAACCCGGACCCCCACGGATCAGCTGTATATGAAGTGTCGCCCATGACCTATACATGCTGCTTACGGTTTCTTTATCGTAACAACGCTTTATATGACACGGACCTCTGTTTTTACGGTCATATTTGAAAAAAACTTTCATGTATAAAATGGCGAAGTAACAAAGTATCAAACGTAATCATAGTCCAAAAAAAACAACAACCCACATACAAAATCGAGTGTAGGACAACACGGACCTTCGACGAAAGCGAAGGCAGGATCAGGTGCCATGGAGGAGTAAGCATCCTCTGCTGACCGGTCACACCCGCCGTGAGCCTGTAGTCGAAACAAAGTAAACGGGGTTACCCGTCGTCAAATCTAGTATGAAAATGACAGTCTAACAAAGGGTATGAAACAAATCAGTCAACATATGATTTAGTGATAATTTGTAATCGCAAACAAGGTAATTATAGCGACCGTAGAATTTGCGAAATGATGACTTTAAACGAGATTTGTTATAACCCTGCAACATCAACTTTTTGGTTAGTAGTTGGCCTCGCTTTGTCTGAGGCCTGGCGGTTTGCGAAGGGACAGACTAAGTGGCATAGGTATGATATGACAATCGAACTGACTAAATGGCATAGGTTTGATGTGACAATCGAACACGAGCTTCGCGATTGTGAAGCGTCTGTGTTAACCACTAGGCTACCGCGACCAGTGCTAAAGAAAGAATATTAAAAAAACCCATTTATTCAGTTATATTGATGTGCAAATGTTTTGCGTGTGTAATATTTCATGATGCGTCTGTTCTTGATGATCAATATAATCAAATTAGGCTTCGCAGTAGAATTACGCTATTAATTTGTAACGTCATAATCAAAACACATTACTCAATGTCTTTTTCTGAGCTTAAACTTATAACAAGAAGACAAACACAAATGTAATCATAAGTGATATGATATACTAAGTACATTGGCGAAGTTCACATTGTAACCCCCCCCCCCCTAAAAAAATCGACTGTCCATTTTGCACCTAGTATTGACGAACAGGTACCCCGTTTACTTTTGTTTCGACTAAGGGATCAATGCGGGTGTGACCGTGTCGGCAGAGATGCTTACTCCTCCATACACTACTGATTGGTCGGAGATTCCGTATTTGCCCTACACTCGACTGTATATAATTATGTTTTTGACGGACTACTGGTCACGATTTAACACATTGTTACTTCGCCGATTTGTAATACCAATCGAGTGTACGGCAACACGACCCCGACGAAAGCCGAAGGCAGGATCAGTGCTATGGAGATGTAAGCATCATGTGATGTCGTCACACCCGCCGTGAGCCTTCAGTCGAAATAAAGCAAACGGGATTACCCGTCGTCAAATCAAGTACGAAAATGACAGTCTAACAAAGGGTATGAAACAAAATCAGTCAATAAATATAGAGACCGTAGAATTTCCGAAATGAAGTTCGTTATAACGTTAACCCTGTACGTTTTTGTTAGTGGTTGGCTTTTAGTAAGTCCTCATTCGCATAGCACGCTCTTGCGTATCGAATCAACTGGGAGATGTACACACCATAAGCAGGTGATAGTGGTATGTTACTACATAGAAAAGGAAAGTTGACGATTCCAAAGTTAAAGTCATCACGCTTATCATATAATGCAGTTGTCAGTCTGCCATTAGAGTCAATATTAAGTAAAATATCCAAATATGAAGTTCGTCGGGATATATCAAATGGACATAATTATGAAAATTATGATTGTTAATTGATTATACATCATCTGTTTATCTAGATGTATCAGATATTTTATTCGTGAGCATATGGATATCTAGGTTACTAGAGCACTATTTCAACTATATTTTTCTCAATTAAAGTTTAAAAAACTTGAATATGATTAGCAATGAAATATCAAAATAAAATTGTGAGCATCGAAATGCAAAGGATGTTCACATGGTACGAAGTACTTTTCATTGCACACGACGATTTCATGTTGAATTAAGGGTACGACTATTTTGAATTTAGAAATTTTAAAAGAAATTGAGTAAGATACCAAATGGTAAAAAAAATGAAAATATTTGAAAACTTTTTATTGATTTAACACAGCTATACACGTATCTCATATTATTATTGGCAGATAAAATTTCCTACGAAATCTTTAGACCCCTAGTGTGTCCACACTTCCCAAGGTCGGGGAGTCATGGTTTGAATAAACCTGAAACTACGCTACAAGAGGGTGCTTGCAAACAAATGTGAAAATGTGTATCCTTGTGTATGTTAAGAGTATGATTGTTAAAGAATTTTCTGTTACCTTTCCAATACAAAACCTTAACCCCGCCTATTTGCTTTCAACCTAGATCTTGCCTCGAAGACCGTGATTGAAGCAATGTTGTATCAACGCAACAAAAAAGCAACTCCTTCACATTAACTTAATAAAACGTATCCGTGCGGTTCCTGGACAGAAGATTTTTTAAAATATTTGCCTTGAAGAATATCGAATACACACTACATGAATACTTTTATATTCATACAGTATAATTGAGTTATTGTTATTCGTGAGATGAAGATCTTTGAGGAATGTTCAACCCAGAAACCCCTATTGTGGATCCTTCATGGCCCCATAGAATATGATCAAAGGACATTACATCTAGAATCTTCCAAATATGAATGTTTTTCAGTATTTTTAGACAGAGAGGTTTTCACTTCATAGTATAAAATTTTCTCGGTATTTCTGAATGGAAGCTATTATTTTTCTGTTTACACACTTTTGCTACATGTAGGTGGTGCTCATCACATACAATGACCCAAAGGTGGCACGCCAGAGGTCTGAAAGCTTGTCAAATAAACAAGTTTCGTTTTCTCTGAGTCAGTGGTTACATGTAACAATATATTAGTTGCCCCTCGGAAGGCCATTCGTGTGTGAAAACCTGGACCAGCTTTATCCAAGGATACATTCTAACAAGTGCGATTGAAAATATCACATGCATTTTCGAAAGAGTTTATGCTAGAAATCTGACAAACTTTGAACAAAAGTTGATCTGAAATTCAGTTCAGGATAGTTGAAAATCTCATATTGCTGCAAGTGAAAATGCTTGATCAGAGAATTTCTAACAAGTACAAGCTACACCGGGGATTTTTGCGTGATAACACAGGAAGGGGTGGTGACTGACGTTTTGGAGTTTAGCGTTTTTATACATATTTCATAAATTCTTTGCACATTGCATAGAAAATTAGAAAGGATTTTGGAAGTCGGAAGTTTTGGAAATGTAACATATACAATACATATCCCGGAATATCGCGGCAGTTGTTTGTCCTGTAGAAGGAATTATTTATGCGTTCTGTTACCAAAAAAAAAATGTCAAAATCGAACACCATCATGGAAAATGGATTAATTTCACGTATTTCATAAACACTGAGTAAATACACCATGCATATTTCAGTAAATTAAGTAGATCACATGTTACATTGGCATGGTTACAATAGAATATCTCATTTTCCCAAATAAACATACATTATACACACCCGGTACATCGGATTAATATGTTAATATTCTGTTGAGTTTTACTTTGCCGTAATTTTTAAGCATCAGGCTGTCTTTCATGTAGCAAATAAGATCATTATCTAGACTTGTCATCCCTCCATTTTGTAAGGGAGATAAGTTACTTGATCGAAACGCGTTAGTGATAACTTGTGTATCACTGATTTTCTACAGACTGGTTTAAAAGTCAGCATACTTCAGGAAATATATTTCCAAAGTATTGTCATTTCTTGTCTTGTGGAAATATTAACGAAGGAATAAATTGGAAATGCTATTTTATGATCATTATGGGTACCTATTCGTATGATAACTTATAGACGGGGTATTCTTTTCGTTTATGATTTCATTAGAACCGTTTTTATTCGTCTTTTATGTGCAAGGGAGGTAATACAGTATTGTAACAGATTAAGAAATATTGGAACTTCTGCACGTAATTGCATTTTGCAAAATAATTGATCATATAAATTTTGGGTCGTATTTGATGTGAAGTCTTGTCCTTATCAACTTTTACGACGGTTTGATGCGCAACCTCTTCTGTACACCTTTGTTAATTGTCCCCGAAAACGAAAGCCTGGCCATAAAAGATTCCATTGTTTCTTTATTGCTTGAAACATAAGAACGAAAACTAGATTTTTGAAATTCACCAAATCAATATCCTTTATGTAAATTAAATGAAAAATATCTTGGGAGTGTATTGTATAAGATTACGTGGTATTTTAATATAAATCGCGTTTTCTGGTTTGGTTGTGCGTCAGTTTAAAGATACAATGCATGGACAGTGGCTTTTGGTATGTATCAGAATTTCAATCTGAAGCGACCTCCCTTTTGACTTATGATTGGTAATAAACAATAAGTTGAAACACAATATTTTCATTTGCTGGCTTGTCTTTTTGTCCATGATGGCAGAGTATTTTGTTGCTGAACCCTGATCCCGTGAAAGATATGGGCATAACAGGCCAAAAGTCAGCCAATAAACTACCTCCCCAGATAGCGGAGATAAGTTACGAGGTGTGATGTGTCTCTCTGACTATTGTTGACCCACCTAACAAAACAGCGGCATTTTTCTAATCCTTTCTTTGAAGGTTTACTGTTGAAGGTTGTATATAAAATATCGTTGTTTATGGAAAACCATTTTGTGGATCAACAAAAATTAATTTTGTCGTGTTAGTTTATGAATATTGTATCTCCAAGATTTATGGTGTGATTTTAAGTTTTCGCTCTCTGTGTTAGTAATGGATGGGTTGACTGTTTGTAAGTACAAACAAAGGAAACAAAATGTTTTAAAGTGTCTGTGAAAGCCTTCAAACAAAATAATTTAGAACACATAAAATGCATTTACCCATCTTTCTCTATGAGCGTTCTTTTTCACAACCACACTTGTCTACATTTGTGTAAGTCGTTCATTCAAAGGGCTATTTACAACCAAATTGATGGCAAACGAAATGTGTTCAGAGTGCCAGTACTATGTTATATAATTGCGTTTTAAGTGAGAAACAGATTAATACAGTTGTCCACGAAAATTACATTTGTTTGTATTTTGTAGTATGTGTCTATTTTTCAAGATATTCCAACATGTACACTATTTGTAACTTTGGGTTGTGTCTCTGAAATGTCCAATGAAATCCTTGATTTTTAATTCAAATAAGAAGTTTTCTTTTCTTTTTCAAACTTACAACACGCTGTAAATACGGTATGGAGAGAGAGAGAGAGAGAGAGAGAGAGAAGGAGAGAGAGAGAGAGATGAGAGAGAGAGGAGAGAGAGAGGAGAGAGAGAGGAGAGAGAGATGAGAGAGAGAGAGGAGGAGTTTGGGAAAGAGGTATTATTAGTAATTTTGTTGTTGTTGCATTTGTTAACACGACCAATATCCTGCGAGGGTGTTTATGAAATATCCTTGAACATTCGCAAAAAATATATTATTAGTAACATAAGATAAATGAGAAAAAATTACAGCTTCAAACCCCAGTTCCTCATTATTTGTTATACAGTATACCTTTTAAGATAAAAGTGGCCATATTAGAGCAGTGCCAACATTACTGGGTAGGCTGAAGGCATGATGTGGGGTATCTTTGCGGAGCATTGTTATCACATATGCAAAATGTAATAAAACTTCTAAAGCGTTGCAACATTGAGAGCCGTTCGAGAGATGGTTTTTGTTCAAACGACTGGAGGATTTGAAGACATATAAAACTCAAGACCCAATAATAAAACTCTAGTAAATGTTGCGTTTATGGGGGTTTATGGAAAGTGACCTATATCTTGGCTGTTTTACTTTAACTATCATCGTTGCCATTATATTCCACATTACAAATAAGTAGAGGACTTTTGATTCATAAAATTCAATTTATATAATATTAACAGTGCTGTTTCAATAATATTGATATATCTGGATAGTATTAAAAATACCTGGAGAGTTAATGTTGACTATAAGTACACACGTTTCACATTAACTCATAATAAAACTGTGCTTTGATTTTTTTTTTTTTTTTTTTTTTTTTTTTTTGTAATTTCTCTTATTCTTCTGATAATGCAAAATAACTTTCAATGATTCAATGTAAAATAAAAACAAAACGGCGAAGAGAATGAAAAATCTTAAGAAAATGATAATATTTTGTAGCAATTGAGAATAAATTTTCCAATAGAGAAGATAACCATTTTTAGATTACATAATCAGAAATTTTCGGGAAAATCTGGGCAACTGACACTGAAATTTGATAATTTTTTCAACTCAGA
Organism: Ostrea lurida; assembly: GCA_903981925.1. Taxonomy (NCBI): domain Eukaryota; kingdom Metazoa; phylum Mollusca; class Bivalvia; order Ostreida; family Ostreidae; genus Ostrea; species Ostrea lurida. Next base: position 128,999 of record CAJDSM010014719.1, read on the forward strand.
TTTATATTTTTGTCGTTTTAAAAAAACACTATGTGGTTATTTTGGTAAATATTCAAAGATTTTGTCATTGAGAGTAACTGAAGAAAAGGGTTTTTTGCCTATTTTATGATTTCAAGAACAAGATCAATCTAAAATTGTGTTCAGTTGCTTGGCAACAAAAATAAAATCAGATTGAAATGTTATTTTATTACAGATATCGTGATAAAATGAAGTATATCCCGTTTGCGTTGCAATTTTAGAATAAAGCAGTGATAAGCCCAAATATTTTAAGAGATTCCTCAAAGACCACAGGCAAACAATGACGTAAAGATATGTTACAGAGCAGCAATTAGAGGGTAAATAACAGAGGCAAATACTAGTATGAAAATTTTACTAGACGATATACTAATTGCATGTATGAATAAAGTTTTATTCCATTTAATTATTTATTGTCCAGTTTATTTGTTCATTGTATCAAAATGGCATGCGATTCTTTGTTTGAAAGAAGTAGAAATGGGAAAATTTTAACACTATTTGTTTAATGTATTTTTTTTTTTCAAATGCTCAAATAAAAACACAGGAAGTGTATAATTATGTCACACTGCACGTGGATTTGTTTACATAAGAATCTCGCGATATCACATGAGGTATGTAGTATTAATAACCACGTGTTTGGTAGAAATGCGATTATAAAATTGACATTTATTATGTACCTAAATACAGGTGTAAAAGGTTTAATCAATCAATTACAAACATTACTGCACAAAAAAAAACTGTTCAAGAACTTACCTGCATGCTCATATCTAATTCATGTATTCTGTGAATTGTATGAAAATAGAGGTGTGCAAGGTTGGGAGATTGGTTTAAATTTGTTTAATTAAACAAAAGATCCAATGATAAGGAGATAAAATCAGAACAGACTCATTATGTAGATGAGTTCCCTCAAGCCGCAGCTAAAATTGTGATACTTCACATGAAATGGGGGACAACCGCTCCATCAAAACAAGATGCGTTTTCTGCAACAGCTAATTAATTATTATCATTTCTAAGTTGTTTTGAAAATTTGATGTTATATTTTAAGTTTTATTGAAATTAATTTACAATTGATTATATGAACCTGTAGTAAATTCATCAGAAATAAACGAGAAAAAAATCTGTGTTTTATCTCAATTTTTATGCAGTTTAGAAATTGTTTTAGCAAGTGCTCTTTTGAAATATTAATTTTTATTGGTATAGAGTAACCTTACTTTCCTTGATAATTGATTATAAACTTCAGCTATAAAACCATGATCTTATACGACTTTCCGCGGCAAAAAATCATAAAAATATTCTTTTAAAATATAAACCAGCACTTAAATGCATTCGGTTGCGTTTTATGTCAATTTTATTTAGATTTGAGTGCCGAAGAAAATCAGGCGCTGCTCATAATACCTGCCTCCTTTCTACATGTTTCAGCACTAAGAATCTAACTTTTTTTCACTAGTATAGACGCCATCAAACTTTGATTACATCGCGGCCATTACTCTGGATGTTTTACTCATTCAACACAAAGTAGCGATTGAGAAATAAAACATCCCATTAAAGACGATAAAATTGTCATCAAGCGAACCCGATGCAAATTGTGCGTTCTTTCGTATTCCCGCAATACCCCTATTTATTTTCAAATTGTTCCCAAAATTCATCAGGGTATTAAAATATCTAAATCTCACCTTAGTGAAGTAGGAGGATTCAGACTCGAGTTCTTTAGTCCCTCAGCTTCCAACACAACCCGACTGCAAGCCAACACTACCAAGCAACTTGGGATGTCTCTAAAATATTCACAAACTGGGATGTTACTTTTTCAAAATGCAAGTTCATTGAAAGTTGTCTCTAGGGAGATTTATAGCAATGCCGTGTTCTATTGGGTCTAATTATATCTTAGACGTTGATGCAGTCTTAACGTTGAATAGAAGAATAAGCCTTGAGAAAAGCGAATTCGATATCATCGAAAGTACGTAGGACTGTGGAGGATGATATCAAATTTCTTACTTTTTAAGCTTCACCTCCGTGGATTCTTAAAAAAAGGGGGCCAATATTGGTTGCTTACATATTAATTGAATTCAGCGGAGGGCGATTTTCAAGATGGATGCGATAAGGCCACTTAGACCAATTCACGACAAAGGTTGTGTATTACTACGCTGTGTTCGTTGCCACCCAAACATTGATTTGTGTTCATTAAAGCATTACTTAAAATAGAGAGAAAACCTTATTAAATGGTTAATGAAATTTTATGTAGGTGATTTAGATTTACATACACTGTAGCTGATGAATTTTTTTTTTAATCAACACACTTTTGTTGAAATAAATTATTGATTTCTATTAAGCATTGGGGACTGTTCATTTGATTGTTGTCAGTTGCTAACTATGGAAATAAAAAGGTTATGATTTTTTGAACCCTTAATTTTCAATTACAAGTTATCAAAACATGCAGTTATGAGCATCTTTTACTTTCACGTCAATAACATTTTATTTCATATTTATAACACACAAAACGCTTAAATTTATTGCAACGATGCATTTTACGAGATGTTGAACGTAAAATGCATATAACGCCAATACTAAAATTAATCTAATGAAGTCGTATTGGCTTCTGTGCTTTGGGCAACCCCAGATATGATGAAAGATACACCGATTCTTTTGTTTTCTATATGGTTTTAAGTGTGAGAGTCATTATTCAACTTTATCACAAATTTATTTCTTTTGTCTGGTAATTAAATCGTAAAGTATTTGGGAATTAGCAAATAAAACAAGAATCGTAATCATAAGATCGAGGGATGATCCTGGAATAAAGGGCCACAAAATTATCCATATAACTCAGGGCTAACATAAAATTTTGATTTTATGTTTACAATTCCTTTATAACCAAAGAGAGCACGGCGAATTTGTGCAGAAAGAACCCGTCGCTGAAATGCAGAGTGAAAGACACGCCAGTTTTGTAGACATTTGGAATCCATATTTACATAGATTTGAATTTCTTGTCATTCAAATTGTCCCTGCTATTTATGAATTGGCAATATCACTGAGAAAAATAAACCCCAGGCAAGTGTGCAATGTACACAGACCAAATGCCGTTTGTGTTATGGAATAGTACCTTGTTGAGCCGATGAAGAAATTTGTGTCTTGAATCTATGGTTTATTTCATTAATGCTTATTTCCCATGAATTCTGGATCGTATTTGTGAGTGTAGTTCCACGATCGCGAGTTATTTCTGAGCGGAGGGATGCAGTAAATTAGCTGTGTGCATTATCAATGATACTGGTATAAAATCGTGATTGATTTGGATTTATCACGGGGCTGTCTTTGATCGAAGAATTTATGTTACAAGAATGTATATATTGAACCCAACATGATATTTATATATTAAGAATTTTGTTGTTAATTGTGTTATATTATGCTACCTTAAATTTCCGAAATAAAATATTTATGGTTTGAATTCTCGCATCGGTACCTTAATCATTTACATGAATAGTAAGTCTTTTTGAGATATTTAATTGTTTATGTATAATAGTTGTGTTTAAAGAAAATATTGCCGATCTTCATCCATCATAAAAATCACACTATTGACTTCTAAAGCAACGACTTTAATTATTTAAATGACACATAAAACTTAATGACTTAGAAATCGAAATCGTGTGACAATTAATTTGCATTTTGAAGCAACCGTTGTTACTAACAGTAATTTTAGAATATCTAACATACTACATGTACAAATTAATTAACAGAAATCAACAGGTCAATATTTTTTTCAGTTTTTATTTTTTGAAAATCATTTATAAAACTACATTGGGACGCTTTTAAAGACTAACAATTTGATAAAATGATTTTCAAAATATGAATAATATCAAACTGATATAATTATTGCTAATGCTTAATATCCATCTGTGCATGTAAATGTGTCATACATGTAAGATTAGAATATGAAATTGTTCAACATAAAATATGTATATACATGAAAATAGGTTGATTCCATAATACAAATTTAAAATATTGTTAATAAATTAAAATATAGATCAGAACGTCTTTATTCGAATATATTACTCTATAAAACATATATATGAATGCCGAAAAGAGTATCGATTTACCACATGTATACTATGTTTAATCTAATTATGGAAACGAATAGAGGATGATCGCGTACATAAATCGAAAGTACAACTTGAAGTAAGATGGTTATATTCCAAACAGTACTTGCAAATTATTTATTTAATACTTGTAAAATTGTTGAATAGAAAGGAAATGTAAAAGTAACTGAAATCAACAAGAAATGGTTCGAAATTTACTTTGTGCCTCAAATTTGCAAAAAACAAATAGCTCTTACAATTATAAGAAGACTATAAAATCTTGAGAATATTATTAAATCAAAAGAACACTGTAATAATCTAGATAATATCAAAACACTGAGAATATTTGTTTGAACGATTATTCGGTTCTGGATACGCCGAATCAAAACAAAATGCCTTTGACTTTAGCTGACGACAGAATCAGCAATATTCCTGTATTAAATATTTACATAAAATCGCCTCGGAAATTTCGATTTTATGATCGGGACGAAATGGTGCGCCATGGTCAAGCGTGGGTCATCGAGATTCCAGAATCTCCATCTGAAATTAGTTTTACCCGTGGTCCAAAATTTTACGACCGACCAATGATAAAAGACATAAAGTAAGAGTGGTGTCTAATTAGAGCCAGGCTAATTAATCGCGGAACACCGTGATAACATGTGTGTAAGTGTTTGTTTCATTGTCTAACTATCTATAGTTAATCAGGAATCCTGCCCGCGACTCGGCACTGGACCCCTCTCGGCATTCTTCAACCTAATAAAGATCTTTCGAATCTATCTGATTGGAACATAAACCAGCAATAACTTTGTCGTCAAAATTTGTCCTTACTTGCGTAATTTGTCACAGTGATGAAATCCATGCCTGCCAAAGGTCAATTAGGCATCATTTATATTGTGCACAATTTTGGTAACAATTTAAGCCTATAACAAATCTACGATTGTATTATTTACACAATGTTTTATATATATATATATAACATTGATAAGGAACCAAGGACTACAAATAGGTTTTTTTTTAAAAATTCAAATAGTGTATATCAATTTACATGCAAATGTTTTATCCGTGTTTTTAAACATTCCATTTATCATATACCACATCAAAGTTGTAGTTATCCCTTGACTGCCTTTACGAGAACCTGAAATAATTTTGCATAAAATCGCAAAGTAAGGTTGTAGCCAATGAAAATTTTATGCCTAGTTTATCGAAAATCAGAGTTCAGATAGAGGACCTACCACAACTAACATAAATCAAATTGTGTATCTTACAAGCACCATGGGTAGCCTTACTCACATCGAAAATCAGATAGAACGGTACAGCTCGGGGGGACAACGAAGGGGTGAGAGATTTTTCGAAAGGTTGTTATTATATTTACATTGCCTTGTCAGGACATGTACAGATTTCACAATTTTAGCAGGCAGGAGGGTAGACAGGTGACAGAGAATTTACAATACCTCATGATCCTGGAGTCCAACCACAGCTGATGGAAAGAAAGCTGATACAAAAATAAACAAAACGTGTTCGTCAGAATTTGAATTAAAATCCTCTTCGGCCAGATGCTTCAACCTAAAATGTAGATATGCTGTTGAATACCCACAATATGCATAGATACAAATGTAATATGTGTATCATTATATGAGACTATGTTGATCTCTAATTGTATTTCAAGCAATATACATGGTACAGACATATGAGAAAGTTTCAATTATCATTAATTCCATAGGTCGATATTTCAATTTATCTACGATCCTTAACCATGGGGCTTGAACCTCACAATTTTCTGTATTTTTTTTCTTCTCCAGTAGGGGACCGAGTCTAGGTTCTGTGACGTCATCTTCCTGATTTTTGACATCTGTAAAAAGCAAGTGATGACGTTACATGTGGTGAATTCCCATAGTGATGGCTTTTATTATGGTTGTTAATCGTACATTTATGTGCAACAAGTGTTCATATACTAAATTTCTGTTCAGTTTAACCTCGTCATTTGGAGGTAATTTAGTTTTGATACTACAAATTCGAACTTTATTAGTAAAGAGCAGTTTGTTTGGAACTGCGAATACTTGGTGAATCCCAAAAACAATTCGTACACGTTGGTGTATTACACGTGATCAATCACATAATTTCGACGAAGGTCAATAACACAAAGATAATTATGTTTAATAACTTTACTGCGACAGATACCAAGATCAAAACAAAATGAATCTGAAAGTGTCTTCTATAACAGTTTTCTCTTTCTTATCAAAAAGATATTGACATCCCTGTAGATAAAAAACAAACTAGTAAGACCCCAGTCAACGTGAAGAGGTATAATGTGTTGATGCATTCAGTCTGGCGGGCATTAACACTTTTGCTTTAAAATATTTTTTATGAAAGGGAATTTAAGAATTTTAACTTTCTCACATCAAACCCTAACATTGCTCCATGAGTTTTTTGAAGCCAGCAAAAATTCACAGGTTTTCTTTGCTTTGGTTTATATCAAAACGATTAAGGTATTTTTACTCTATCAAAAATGACAACACAAATATACTATTTCTCTCCTAGTCCTGGGGATGTACCGGGTATATCTAGATGCTCATATCCTGTATATTTAAGAATGGAAGATACACGAGGACATGGACTACGATGCTTTCTGCCGGAATACTTATTATAGCACGTTAGTATGCCTTGTATGTACAGTCTGCGTCCATTTGTCTGATTAAACAGACGTACTATATTCATCACAATTTATTCGTGCATTGTTTACAACTGCATCGCATACATGAGGAAATGACCATCATTACAATGTGTAAAGGTATGAATGATAAAACTATTGAAAATGTAAACGTTGATATCTATCAACATTCTGTCATTTTCTAAAGTAAAACTGTAACTTGTAGAAGCAATGATATGCCTCTGAACGCCTTGTGACATCGCAATGCCAATCTAACCAATCATGTTCTGTGGCTGTTGCACGGATAAAATGGAATATAGCAAAGAATGTGAAATCCAAAGGAAGGGGAGAAGATCACGAACAGTAATCAATCCCCAAACAGAATACAAACAAACAGAATACAAACAGGAGTTGGGCAAACACGGACCCCTGGATACACCAGAGGTAGGATCAGGTATCTAAGAGGAGTAATCATTGCCTGTCGATCGGTCAAATCCGCCGTGAGCGCATTGTCTTGATCAGGCAAACGGAGACATTCGCAGTCAATATCGGTGTATAAAGAATGCCTTGATAATTGCTATGAAACACGTCAGACAGCATTTCACCCAATGGCAGGGTATACTTGCAAACTAGATAGATATTATAATAACGACCATAAAATTTGTGAAATTCTGCTTTTAAGTGTGACTGTTGAAACCCCTGCATCAACAACTTGTTTGTAAGTAGCTTGCCTCCATTCAAAAACTGATCATACGCAGAACAACGCGAAGCTCCTGTGTATCGAAACCCAGTGTCTTTTATTCCTAGTTCGCTGGGATTTATCGAATCGACATATGAATGAAAATTATTATTAATAGATAAATAGAATGTAAGATGTAAAGGCAAAGATAACGAACAGTGATCAATTTCGTATGAATATAATGTAAATAAATATACACAGTTCCATATTTAAAATATGTCTGTTCACAATGCAACTTTCTTTAAAATATACTCAATACTAAAATCAGTATAAAATTTCTCATGAAAATTATTATGCATGACAACAAAAGTTAAGTCTATAATAGAAGACATGGCATGCTTCACTAGATGACGTCTTGATAGGAATTTCGAATGTTTGTAATGGGTGCCTGAAAAACTTCTATGTTAGTTTTTCAGCAGGTACATGTATATCATAGAAACTGTATTCTTTTAAGATAAAAATTTGATGTATCTTAGTAAACTGAATTCCTGTGTAAATTGAACATCTCAAGTCAGACAGAGTTCAAAAACCCATAAAATCATTATCTACATGCCTCATATTGCAATACAAAAAGGCAAAGTTAACATTGTGTCAAACGTAATCATAATCCAAAAAACATATACAAAATCGAGTGTAGGGCAACACGGACCTCCGACAAAAGCGAAGGTAGGATCAGGTGCCATGGAGGAGTAAGCATCCTCTGCTGACCGGTCACACCCGCCGTGAGCCCTTAGTCGAAATACGATACGATACAAAGTTATAAAAAATTCCATGGGATCATTATCCATTTGTCTCATATTGCAATATACAAATGACATGCCACATGCGTATGAGGACTTTTTAAAGCGAGGCCAACTACTAACCAAAAAGTTGATGTTGCAGGGTTATAACGAATATCGTTTGAAGTCATCATTTCGCAAATTCTACGGTCGCTATAATGACCTTGTTTACGATTACAAATTATCACTAAGTTATATGTTGACTGATTTGTTTCATACCCTTTGTTAGACTGTCATTTTCGTACTAGATTTGACGACGGGTAACCCCCTTTACTTTGATTTGAGTACGGGCTCACGGCGGGTGTGACCGAGCAGCAGAGGATGCTTACTCCATGGCACCTGATCCTGCTTTCGCTTTTGTTGGAGGTCCGTGTTGCCCTACACTCGATTTTGTATTTTTTTTTTGGGGACTGTGATTACGTTTAACATATGATTGTTTACTTCGCCATTTTATATGTAAATTGGTGTAGTTAACAATGCGTTAAACGTAATCATAATTCCCATAAAACATACATGTATATACAAAGCCGAGTGTAGGGCAACACGAACCTCCAACAAAGGTGAAAGCAGGATCAGGTGCCATGGAGGAGCAAGCATCCTCTGCCGACCGGTCACACCCGCCGTGATCCCTTAGTCGCAACAAAGTAAACGGGATTACCCGTCGTCAAGTCTAGTACGAAAATAACAGTCTAACAAAGGGTAAGAAATACATCAGTCAACATATGACTTAGTGGTAATTTGTAATTGCAAACAAAGTCTTAATAGCGACCGTATAATTTGCGAAATGATGAATTTGAAATAATAATTTTTATGTTTTGGAATATTAACAAAGTACCACATTTCGTGTGATGTCTTTCAGTAGTTTTGTCATTCCTATATCACATGGCTTTCTACGAAACGGATATAACATTGCTATATGAGGTATACGGGCAATGATCCCATAAGATTTATAACTCTAAATCATATTGAGGCCAACTACTAACAAAAACGTTGATGTTGCTGGCATCATGTTATTAAACAAAGAGCATTATTAATTATAGTAATATGGCAAAACAACTATGTGATTTGTAGTGATTTTCATTGCCTTTTGTTGCCTTTCAAAAATTAGCAATTACTTTGAGAAATGTTAATTATTCCACAGGGGATGCTTACTCCTCCTAGGCACCTGATCCCTCCACTGGTGTATCCAGGGGTCCGTGTTTGCTCAACTATTGTTTTGTATTCTGTTTGGGACTTACGAGATTGATCACTGTTTGTTATTTTCGCCTATTCTTTCAAATAAGATAGACAACTCTTCCAAATATATGAATACAAGGTTCAATAGATAAAGAAATAAAGGTTACTTTTACATTACATTACATGAAGGTTATACTATAAAACATCAAAACGTTAAAAATATCAAATAAACAATACTACATATATGTAGTTGATGTAATAATCCCTGTTTTGCGTTATTTTGATCAAATTATCGGGATTTCTGCATAAATGAATTTAGGTTTGACTTAAAAAAAACACGAATGTCGGTTTAAGAGAACATATCGAGCCCTTAAAATAAGTTAATATCTTGTCAAACTATTTAACTGTCTTTAAACGGTCCAGTGGTATTCCCATGAGCACGAATTGTGCTCCTTGTTCGCTAACCTGTTTTATATTCTTACGAAGCAGATGTCATTCAAAAGCTTCTACAGGAGAAGAAAAAATCTTTATCTGTGGCCTTTGTCTCGACATTAAGATCAACGATGACGTTTATCTACATGTATTATTGGTAATCATTTTCAATCATATGGTATTTATGTCTCTCAAATGATTCAAAACATAATAATTTGTTCTGCGTATGATCATTTTTTTAAATCAAGGCAGGCTGCTTACAAACAAGTTGATGTTACAGGGGTTTTAACAGTCTCATTTAAATTCGACTATTAGCAAATTCTATGGTGGTTATAAATCTAGATTGCCAATACAACCTGCATAAAGTGAAATGCTGTCTAACGTGTTCCATACCATCTTTATAGACTGATTTTTTTTTTACTACGGATTACTCCATTTGCCTGCTAAAAACAAAGGTCTCACGGCGGGAGTGACTGGACAACACATGTAGCTTACTACTCCTAAGCACTCGCTTCCACATCTGTTATATCCAGGGGTCCGTGCTCGCCCGAATCTTTGCACTCCGTTTAGGAATTATGAGATTTATCATTGTGCGTTATCTTCAACTTTCATGGCGAATTCAATTGAACACAATGCATATCCTTTCAGGAAATCTATCATTATCTACCTATTTCTGAATGTATATAGAACGTCTTGCCGCTTACAATCTTAATAATTATTGCTATTCATGTTATTTGTATGCAAACGTATATTTTGGTAAATTACAATTTTGATTTGTTGTTCTACTCGTTATGACTATTTATTTTCATTTGGGTAATGAGTATTTTATGGTTATCGTATTTGTGGTAAATTAACTGCTGTACATTATTTCAATGATACTTGAAAATGTGCTTGGCCTCAGTAGATGTGTTTGTCGATTTTGGTATAAACATCTTTATCAAGCTATAATAAATAGTTTTATTCTACACATATTGGGTTTATTTTTGTAGCATATAGTTATATGAAAGCATAAATAATACCACTAAACGGTCGTGCAGGGGGTGGTGTTTCGACTGCGGTAAATCTGGTTCGTGAGTTTTATTTGCATTAAAATTGAAAAACAGAAAACTTTAAAAAGGTACGTTTGCAGGTTATTACTTCCAGCGGTCTTCAACACGACGCATGGAGCTATATTTCTCCATCAATATCTGTTTCTCCTCCATACCCATCTCGTGTGGAAAATGTACCAACCCACATTTTTTGATCGTCTCCAGTGTATCACATAGCATGCACAGAGGACATTCTAAAGAAATAATGCAACTGAAGAATATAGGTGAACATTGCCCTTCTGTGACAGAATGGGTCATTATGACGTTATCAACATAAAACGATGTCATCACTCTCAAAGCCTATTTCAAATGCCAGAGTAATGTATTCATTAACCATATGTATTAGGTAGAAAAATCAGTATGTTATGCTGATTAATTGATTCAACAAATTAGGCGTATTCCTTTTACTCTTACATTTTCAGATTTCCTACATTTCGGTTTGAGCATCACTGAAGAGACATAATTTGTCGAAATGCGCATCTGGTGCATCAAATGATTTATATTGTAAGTATGTCTTTGCAACTACCCTTCTTATTCATCGTCACCTTTACAACCAATGCACGTAAATAATATGACAACAGCTGACTACGGACAAATACTGAACAGAAGTTATTCCAGCATAATCAAAATATTCCATAAAATAGTATTTATATCGCTAAATATGTCCCGTCCACATGTTTCATATTGTTGTAAGATAATGTTTTTTGGCATTTTGTCCTCTTTTTATCACTTATTCCATATTCTGCAAAACTAAACGTGTTGATAGTGAATATAAAACGTTTTGGATATGCTAAATACAGCATGCCATTCTGCATTAATTAATGTATCTTGTTACTATCATTTGCTCACTCCAATACATAACAATTCATCTGAAATCTTTAAATTTGAAATGCATGGATTTTAATTTGACTTTAAATTCCATCTTCTATTTAACACTATTATGATAGTATTTAAAACTTATGATACTATTTATGACACATTTCGTACAATATTTTATTTTCATTCATCGGATGTTATTATACATACATGTATATACAAATATATACACTACAGCTCTTTATCTAAATTTTTTTTATTTTTTGAATGCCTAAAATGAAGATTGTATCGTATAAATAATGAATATACAAGCTAATAGAATTCAAATGTTAAAATGTATGATTTTGTTTATCACAACATTTGTCCCAAAAGGTAGCCCCACCGTGTGATTTTATAGAGGTATGTAATCAGCAGAGGTTGTTCTATAACTTCTACTTTAAAAAGTGTATGTGACAACAATTATAAACTGAGGTAATTAAAATCAATTCCCCCAATCAATAAATATGATCCCTGTGGATTTCGTCGATTCCTTAATAATGAAAAGAGTGACGGAAACGGTCAGGGATTGATGCCAGGAGACTCATGGAATCGACAACAGGGTAAACACGGACGCCTGGGCACACCAGAGGTGTAGACAGGCACCCTGGAGGAGTAAACATACCCTGTTTACATGTCACACTCTTTTTGGACACTCTGTCTTAGTCAGGTAATGGGATCTGTTCTACATTTGTTGGATCTTGCTGACCCCGTGTGATCACAGTAATAAGGTTCGCACCAATGGATCTCTGCAGGTTAGATGTACATGTGTCTCTGTTATCATCATCATCTTTCGAGGGATTGGTTTGTAGCTGTTAGTGTGACTGGAAATGATCCAACTAGGGCGTTTGAAATTTATTGCTGGGGTAGAGCCAGTGAGCACTTTTTGAAAATAAATTGTGGTACACGTTGCTTGTACTGCTATCGAATAAAGTATCAATTACTGAAATAGGGCTAGCTTAGCGGCTCAACAAAAAATCACTCATCTAACACTTTCACCTTTACAATAAGTAACTTGTATATTTCAAACGAGATCTGACACTAACCCGATGAGCAATGAATATGTATTGGTGTGGAGAACCGTACAATTGATCGGTAATTAAAAATTGACGTTTTTATTATTCATTAGTTTTGATAGTTGCAACCAATGCCAAATGTCTGACCTTATCTCTATGCTGTTTGATATAAGATGGAATATGGGGCAGTTTGCTGCATAATTGTTTATGTAGCCTATATTTGACTAGATTGCAATTGATTTTTATCACAAATTTTCCAGTCTATACTCAATGTAAACAAGAAATGGAACAAAAACTATATTTTCCTTTTACATTGTAGCCAATATCACCTTTGATATTTTTACAACTGCAGACAATGCACACATCAAAGTAGCAGAATAAAGAAGAAAAGGTATCATTGAATAAATATCTAGATGATAAACAAACTAGAACGACATCTTTAAATATCGAGTCTATTTTTTGTTCTCTCTTGAACCCCTTTCTTTTCCAATATATACCTCTTCCATAAGAATTTGCAGAGTTGACACCAAAAAGTAAAACACGATCTTATCGCACTAAAAATTGTGATTCTCTTCAAGAATTCATCAACGCGCTGATCCTTTGCACAGGTACTAGGAAGTTGATATTAAATACTCAGTAGATGCTGGAGATCCTCATTGAAAATGTCTTAGCCTTTGGTGATCAGGTCTTTCAGCAGTCTGTTGGAATTCCCATGAGCATTGTTCTCCGTTATTAATTGACCTGTTTTTATATTCTAGCGATGCATAGTTTATTCAAAAGCTCCTACATGAGAGAAATGTTTGCTGTGGCCTTCAATTCGAAATTTAGACATATCGACGTTTTATCTATTGAAAGTAATCATTTTCATTCATTTATTAATTTGATGTGCATGTATCCCAGTGAACTTGACATGATAGACACCATAATCTTCCACATCTGCTTCATAATTAGATGTTTTACTCAGCATAGATAGTAATGGAAATCTAACAAATAAACTTCAATACAAATGGGTAACTTTAGTTTCTCCATCGTCAACTTCCCATGGGAGTAACATTCCATTATCACATGCATATGGTGTTTTTGTCTCTCAACTGATTTGATACGCAAGAACTTTTGGGAATAATTAGTGTTTTAAAAATCAAGGCATGCTCCTGACAAATAAGTTAATGTTACAGGGGTTTCAACAATCGCGTTTAAAGTACAAGCATTTCACAAATGTTTAGTCATTATAACGATCTAAATTATCAATATAACCTGCCATTGGGTCAAAAGTGTTTCATACCAATTTAGCATTTTCTTTGCACACTGTTTTTGAATTATACAGTATACTCCGTTCACCTGGTCAAGACAGAGGGCTCTCAGTGGGTGCAACATGTCGACACGGGATGCTAGCTCCTCCTAGTCACATGATCCCACCTCTGGTATGCCCATGCTTGCATTACTCTGAATATTGTATTTTTTATAGGAGTTTTGATATTGATATCTTAATTTTTCATCGTCGCCATATAGTTTTAATCGTAATTACCTAATGTTATACACTATCATGACCTTTCTTTGATAATCTGAAAGGACCCCTGGTGCTTGATATTTTAAAGTAGAGGTTATGCTATTTTGTTACTGGAGGAAAATGGTAGCAATCCTGAAATTTAACGAAACTGTTATTTGACATTAAGAGCATTCTTTCCAAATGTACCTCATTTGTAGAAATCTGGATCTTTAAAAAAAATTGCAACTGGTACAAAAATGTTATTTTCGGCAAAATGTCTAAATCGTAACGTTTTGAACTAGAATGACGAACAATGGCACGAATGGTGGCGATTGAAAAGGCGAAAACAACGAACAGTGATCAATCTCATAACTCAAACAAACAAGATTAGGCAAACACGGACACTGGATACATCAGAGGTGGGATCAGGTGTCTAGGAGGAGTAAGCATGCCTTGTCGACAGGCCATACTCGTCAATATAATTTACAGTTGGGTATTATAATAAAAAGGGAAGATAACAAACAGTGATCAATCTCATGAATCCCATATAAAATACAAACTTAAAAGTAGGGCAAACAAGGATCCCTGGACATACCATCGGTAGGATCAGGTGCCTAAGAGGAGTAAGCATCCTTGTCACATCCGCTGTGAGCACTATACCTTGATAGGGAAACGGAGTAATCCATAGTCAAAATTGGTATCCATAGAACAGCCTTGTAATTAGTTCAGTCATGAAATGTCAGCACTTGACCTAACGAAAGGTTGTATTTGCAAATAAGATAATTATAACGACCGTAGAATTTGCAATATGTCGACTTGTAACGAGACTGTTGAAATGTTTGTGACATCTTATTTGACAGTAGCTTACTTTGATTTAAAAATAATACATGTTCTCACATATTAAATCAGTTGAGAGCCATTATATGCAGGTGATAATGAAATATAGCTACATCAGTACGGAAAGTTCACGATGGAGAAACTTAAGTCATCCCGTTTGTCATAAATTTGAGTTCTTAGTTTGTCATTGACATCTATGTTCGATAAAGTATCCAAATGTGGCACAGATATGCAGGAATCTATGGTGTCTTTTATTTTGAGTTTACTGGACTGTATCGAATCGACATATGAATGAAAATGATTATCATAAATAGGTAAAACGTATACATAAATGCATAAAGGTCGAAGGGAAGGCCATAAGAAATTTTATCTTCTTGTACAAAAGCTTATGAATAAATTCTGTCTCATAATATAAAAGCATGCCAGCAACTAAAGGAGCACAATTCATGTCCCTGGGTATTCCAATATATCATTGAAGATCGACCTGGTCATCAAAGACCACGTATATATTGTCAATGAGGGACTCCGGCATCTTTTTAATATCAACTTCGTAATCCTTGTTCACAGAATCTGAATGGAAGTTCGAAACCATGGTACAATTCCAACTAATCCCTTTGAATTATCACACTTTGAGGGCATATTATGCCTATGTCATATACAGGATTTAAACACTTCACTCCTAATTTTTACTGCTATTTGTTACATAAATGATGCCTTGAAAGGTCCACATAGTAACGTTAAAGTGTTCAACAAAATGACCGCCGTAAAATGACTGAAATATTGCCAAAACGACGTAAAACCACAATCAATCGAAAAGCAAAATATACTTCTTTTTTGCTCTTTACTCATTTTATATCCACGGCGAAGTCAATTATCCTGTTCTAATACAATGGTAAGATTATGGGCATATCTGTAATATGATGTCGCATCCAAAGTGACGTACACGAAAGAAAATAATTGAAATATAAATGTCTTTTAAAAAGCTTATTTTCATTTGAATTTCAAAAGTTCGAAAAGGTCGAGGAATTGTGAAGTCGTATTCTACGGATTACAAAGTTTCTAACAATATTACATTTGTTTTAATATTCATTACGGAGGTGTAATGCTTGATAAATCTGCAAATAAGTTATCGGACAAGGAGTTCTGACACAGTCGATTTCAATCTAACGTAATATCTTTTCCAAAGCCATAGCGAAAAATACGTAATGGCAGAAAACAGAGATTGTCTCCCTGTGCTGGGCCCCAGGGGAGAATTTGGAATGATTCGAAAACGGGAAACAGTATCCTATCGGATGTTAAAATCACTAATGTCTGTTGTACTGTAGTTTGTCTAATTTCAAGCGACAATCATAGGTCTGGAGTTTCATGAAAGCATTTCCCGTATTTCCACACCCTGTACAATTTGACAAGTATAGGTTCCTTTTAATAGGTATACACTCAGTCTAGGCGTGAAAAGAAAGAGAAAACTCAATAGAAAGTGACAAAAAAAGGGAAGACCTAAAAGTGCATACGCCTTGTTGTTGTGACCTCTGCGCCGCGGACTTTGACCACGAGAGTACCGATCCTGATACTCATTCTGTAGGGTATCAAACATGCTTTTCCTTGAAGCACAGTTTGTATTGATACAGTGGTTCATATGTCTTTATGATTTTTCCCCTACCCCCCCCCTCTTCAGCGGAACATTATTCAAAATCTCTGACCGTCGAAAGAGCATAGAGTTAGGTAATGTTATTTTAATGAAAGTTCATACTCGTTTAACAAATTTAAATATCATATTGAGACTTACGAGATTGATATTTGCCTTTACATAAAAAGAGTATCGAAAGTCAATGGTAAATTTGTTAATTATGAAAACCGATGATATGCTATCTGTTCAACTGTAATTGAGGTTCTTGACTCCAAAATATGAAAGTATAAAAATCTACAAAGTATATGTTATTTTCTTCCTTGCATCGATGCTGAAATTTCTAATCTTTGAGGAAACCAAGGAACTATTTGCTCTCTAAAGTTAACTTTGTCACTATACATCCATAAACAAACGTACAATGATTTTTGTTTTATCCATTATGATGTATAAATCGTAACTCTATCTACCTGATAATACTTTATTGAATTGAAGAAAATCATTTTTTTTTCTTTATTTACATCGTCATTCACGTACATAATCATAATGAAAAACATCCACAAAACATGTCAACATTAAAACAACCAAAGTACATAATTTTGTGATTTTGGGTGAACATAACCAAAAATGGCAATTCATTGTATCAGAACTCCCACCTTCCAAGTATAAATAGTGTTATGTATTTGCTAATTTCAAATTGCGAAAAGGGGGAAGCAAATAATACATGTATCAAAATAAATTGTAATGATCTCCAAATGCAAGTCTCTTCGAAATGTTTATGTAGTGCAATATACATGAATATCATATAAAAAATTCATTGTATGGTATCATAAAACATTCATCATCTGCACTTTGTGTTAATGTATCTCAACTGACTTGATCTTTTTTAAATCGAGACATATACATGTATTACAGGGGTTTAAAAGCCTAGTTTAAAGTAATCATTTAAAACATTTTGTTGTCGTTATAATGGTCTTATTTGCAAATATACAAACTGTCTTCAGGTCGAAAGCTTCCGGACGTGTTCCATACCAATTGATAGGCTACTCAATACATACTGTTATTTTTTACGTAATTCAGATATAGATCACAGAATGTGTGACCGGAAATTGGAGCATGCTTACTAAATATCTGACCCACATCTTGCGTTTCCAGGGGTCCATATTTGTCCAACTCCCAATTTTGTATTCTTTTGTAACCTCCACATTTTCGTCTATTTATGACGTAAAAATGAAATTTGATCAATATGTACAGTAAAATCCACGAGACCTGCGGATGTTGTTACTAGTATGCAAATCATTTTTAAGTCATCCATTCACTGATTTTTACATACATTCTGTTTCACAGGCTTTGATTTCTTTGAACATGTTAATGTTATATTAGAATTGTCTTGTGGTAGTATTCTAAACATCAGCCATCCGATAAAAATACCGGTCTTCCCCTTGTTATTTTTAAGAATTATTTGCTAAAAATCACTTTCTATCAAACTTTTCAGAATTACCGTAAGCTATCTGGATCAAACAGTGTGCTTCCCCAGACTTGCTGACTCTGGTTTTCAGATTCTGTTTTACAACGCTAAAAATAAACTGGTCCATTCTCCGAATCTAGGTTATCCATTATTATTCACAAAGAAATTAAGGTGACACGTCAGTCCTAATGAGCTAATGAAAAAGGGTGCTGGTCTTTTTGTCACATTTCCCTTTTTTCTTATTGTTCCATCTCTTTTACGAAAATTGTGAATTGTTTGGTAATGTATGTAGTTTTAAAACAATAAATAAAACATAAGCCAATTATCCGGTTTGCTTGAAGAGTTTTTAAAATAAGTGAACTAATTTCCATTATAGAGAATTTATTTTGAGGTTTACATGCAATGTTGGAATCAAACGTGTAATTTGATCCATATGCAACTGATCAGATCTAGAACATGCCTCTTTCGGTGATGAAACATATCAATCTTACAGTATATTGCAGACAATGATAAGTTTCAATCATATCGTAAAAAGACTGTTTTTCTCGACCATTCTCGAAATAGGCACATAAAATTGCACAATTTTTAGGTATTATTTTGCAATAAAATATATGCAGTTTTCACAGTATAAAGTAGATTTATATAAGAAAACTAAGTAATTTAAAAAAAAAAAACCGTGATAACAATACCTCGATAAAATATGCATTGTGAATAACATAAAAACTATTCTTGAAAGAATTCTGTAGTAAAGAGGTTAGTCCAAAGAATATATACATGAGAAGCTATAAAATGGCTGTAAAAATAATCACAACGACAACGTTGGAAAATAAAACACCAAAAAAGATAATGTAGGTGTTAAGCTTGAAAGGGCTGTAACAAGAGGATGCGAAGTAAAGATAAGATTAAATTCAAGTTACATAACTACTGCTGTAGCTGTATTCTGGAATTAATTTGTTGAAAAGAAGAGAAGAAAAAACACAGGAAAAATGAAAAGGTTTGTTGCTTTTTCTTTGTGTGGATTTTATAACGTCACCACTTATAATTATTTGTTTCAGTTCCCATTTACTCATTATATATCCCACCTATATCCTACTCAATCATATACCACTGAAAAGAAAAACAATCGATTGTGCTTGCTGAATTTATCCCCTTCTCCCCAAAACCTTACATGTATAAAAAGTTCGTGTAAATTTCCATTGGGATAAATGGATAGCACCATCTGCAGAAAACTGCAACAAAACTGTCATTGCAATCTGTGGTTAAACTAGAAGCCTAGGTCTCCAAAAACTACAAAAGCAATAAAAACTGAGAAGTAAGCCAATTATTTGATCAAGGCTAAACCTAAGCTCTATTTATACTCTCAATATCATAGTGAAAATCTGCTGAAAATTACAATTCCCGACGAAAAAGACCTTGATTGGAATAGGCCATAAAAGTGTGAAGTAATGAGATTTATGTAAATGAATACCTATTTTTGTAATAAATCATAGGTATGAGAAAAGATATCACTTATTTTTTATTGCTTGATTAAAGGTCTTCCTTCATTCAGTGCCAAACAACTTATCCGGGCGCGCGCATCAGCCATTACAGTTTGGACAGCCAATCATTTGATTCGTCACAAAGAGACAATATACACCGGATTCCATTACAATTAAAGTGTCCAGACCCCGGACCTACGTGTTAGCTACGTTCAAGGTGCTGAGGAATCAAATGGAGACTGAATTTTCTGAAATAAAAACGACAAACCTGGATTGATTTATCTCAAAATAGTAGTTACGCTGCCATTATGTCGAGCACGACCCATATTATCCGCTGTTGTGCAGTATAACTTTACTAGTAATTACTCTGAAAATGGTTCGATAAGGGTTTTGTGCAATGGGGACCTTATGCGACAAAGGATTAAACATCGTTCTTAGCATATGTACAATTTTAGATCACCTAACTGAGACAAAGCAAGTTATTTGACTAAATCCTTGTTTCCAATTGTAACAACGTGCATATTGTATAAGTATATGTACAGTAACAATGGAAGCAGGTATCTTTCACATGTATATTTGCACACAAAGTCACTTTATCTTCGAAAGGGTACAAACTGTCCCCTGTTTTCATAAGATTTTCAAAAATCAGTTACCAGTCATATATTCATCAAGTCAAAACTGTCCATAGTTCTGTAATGATAAAGTAAAAGTTGATTGAAAACTTGAAAGTTATTTCAGGATGGTCAAATTATGCCATAACCATATATAGCTCCTGGAAAAATTATTTATAAAATTAAGACCGGGTATAACTATCGATAAGAGAACGCCTCCTGATTACGGACGATTGGCTATAAACATGTAGATCAGGCCAATATTTTACACAATCTCATACATATTGCAATGAAAAAAGGATCAAGATAATGTTATTTACGGACTTCGAATCCAACCTGTGATTGATTAAACGGGTAACTGCATTCGGTAATTAACAAAGAACATACAAGATTGTGCTTCTATAAATGACATTTATCTAATTAGCCCTTTCTCCTATCGTTACCTCTCATTGTGTATAGACCCATGTATTTAACAGTATACACGCTATGCTTTCCCTCTTTTATTGACTTTTTTATACTAGTTTTGCAATTAAGTTATTATGTTGAGCATTAAAAGACTATCAAATGCAACACTGAGGTATAATAAAATCACTTGATCAACCAAATCCACGGTGAGTCGGCATTTCTGCCCGTGTTTACTTGAAAAAGACTTAGGCAAAAAAGCCTTAGATGGCCATTTTTGATAAGATCTTGTTTGGGTCATATTTCTTTTTTTATATTTTTAATGAATTCACTTAAAAGTGCTATTATAGTAATAAAGTGTAAATTTTTTGGCATCATGGCTCCGGATGAAACTCGAGGAGCTCAATTAAAAATGCGAGCCCATTCCCATTAACCTCTAGATTTTACAGGGAACTTCAATCATTGCATTGACAAGTCTGGTTTTATAAAATAGGAGATAAATATTCTATTTTATGTCGAAATACCTGAGAAGTTGTTGAATCACATATCACCAATCTACTAATAAGGACATGAATGCAGCGTGAAGCGTAGTATTAAAACTATCCTTCTATGCAATGAATCCCTTGAAAGAATGACAAATTTCTACTAAATGTTCGTTTCTAGAAAGATGGATGCATGTAAGGAGCAAAATAGATATTCAGATTTAGATAAAATTTAGATGTACAATAAGTAACTTACACAATTTTATCAATGTAATTACCAAACAAATGCTAGATGTTGGAAAGAAGTATCTTCAAATCTTTGTTTAGATAATTACAATGTAAGATATCGATTCAAAATGAGACTACTGACAAAGAAGTTGATGTTACAGGGGTCCACAGGGTCTTTTTTTAAACACAGTACTTCACAAACTCTGTGCTTGTTATGATCTATTTATAAATACAACCTGTCAAATGCTGTCTGGCGTGTTTAATACCACCCGTTACACACTGATTTTAACTGCGGATTACTTTGGTACGATGATTAAAATAGTGAGCTTATAGTGGGTGTGACCGGTCAAGAGAGGGTATTTTCCCCTCCTAAACACCCGATTCCATCTATACTGTTTCCAGGGACCGATATTTGCCATACTCTATATTTTGTTTTGTTTATAGGATTCATGAGATCGATTACATGTACTGATCATCTTCATCTATTGTATATACATGTACTTCAACAGCACAAAAGGATACCAATATATCTATTTATATATTAGATATCTTATTAGAGTAACATCTTTTGTCATCGAAAAAGATTCCGATTTATATATCTCAGTTGTATAAACAACGAACAGTAAGCAATCACTAAGAGAAGGGCAGACACGGACCTCTGGACATCCCTGCGGTGGGATCAGTGACCTATGCGGAGTGAGTATCCCCCTATTAACCGGTCACACCCACCGTGAACTCTATATTTTAATAAGGTAAACTTTTTTTTCTTCTTCGTAGCGATTAGATAATTCTGCCAGCATGTCGGTTGTGTGTTACATAATTAAAGAAACCACGCTGGGGCAGAATGACAGAATGCGAAAACTCACTTTGACGAGTTTACAACAGAGATGCTGGTATTTTTATTGATTTTAGATAATAAAGGTACATCTCCTCGCTTGTAATTACTAGGTTTTCTAAGTCCTTTAATGAAGGCTTACCATATACCTCTACAAATGACATAGCTATTAATTGACATATTCCTTCATTTAATTCCATCCTTTCGTTTGTTAATTGTGGTGGAAATCGGTGTGAACAACATTCCTGTTTTCCGTTTAGCCCTTCATTTGTATCTTTTAATGTTTTGAAACATATGTTGAATCTTTTTCCGTCGTATCAGTCACAATTTCATTTTGCATATAAATAACTTTTACAGCTGTTTAAGTGTAAAATAATTAATTTGAATTCTACAACATTCAAAGATTTGGTTCCACACAAGATATCAAATGGTAAAATGTACATTTATGTTACTCCAAAATATATTCTTTTCTTTAAAAAATATGATGACAACTTAAAAATCTTCAGCACTTGGTGCACACTAGCAGCATCACTTTTTCTACAATTGTGTATGCAAGCTAGATCAATATGGGTACTTCTTTTCAAGGAAAGATGATAGTAAGTTAAATCAATTTTTGAAAAGAGTATACGTATATTTTTCAACGATCTTCCAAAATAATATGATGTTAATTGGGCTAGTTATCAATAGAGTCTATAATTAAAAGTCCCAATGGCAATTTACCATATGATCTCATACAAAACACACCTTGCAGTACAATCTAATTTTAATGATGCAATAGTAGTGGTAGTTCACTGAAAATAACATTTTCACTATTATTTGTATTGATGAAAATAAAACTGAACGCATTGCATTCACTTTGAATATCCCATTGAAATCAGCAATTAGTTTGTTTAAAACAGAATTTACAAAACACTTCAACAGCTAAAAAACCCAGAATTTATGTAGGATATTATTGCAAAATATGTTACTTGAAATTCCTGGGAGAATCCCCAAAAGCTTGTTTCAATTTCATTTTCATAGACGATTAACTTCAATGCCATGAACATTTTTTTCAACATAATGTCAATAAAAAATACCTAATGACGTCAATAAATACATAATACAACGTGCACACAAATGAAAAATCATCACTTTGTAAATTACAGTCATTGTATATGTAATCGAAAAACATTTAAAACATGCGCTATGCATTTCTTAAACATTTCCACGGAGATATTTTTTTTCCAAAAAATTTAGTTGCATTACACTAACGAGTAAAAAGTTCTCATTCAACAGATATCAGCTATGTCGGACTCGAGATTCTACCGGAACTTACGACATGAAATACAACTGTTCTGCAGAAGGAGGTATAGTATGTAACCAAAGTGTTTGATTTATAGCATACATGTAAAATCAATTTATATAAAAGAGAAGAAATGTTGAAGAAATGTAGTAAGTGATTCATAACAAAACGTTGCATGCAAAGTAAAATTAGTGTAGCATAATGCGTAATCGTATTGGTTTATACCAAACCTCTCAAACACAACGAACAGAGATCGAAAATGTGTTGGGAAAGTTCAAAATATTTTATGAGAAATAAGATTTGATATTTGAGGTTGTTCAATGTTATCAAATGAATTCTCAAGCAATGAAGTACCACCAAGGTGGACATACAACAGAATAATTTGGTAAAATTCCTGGTCCCGCTCCTTTTTGATATTACCTGCTACACAGGGGGGAAATGCTTCACATGATACTCATATGACATTCACAATTCCATGCAAGTGTTTCTCACGAGAAGACAAAATGTAAAGATGCATGTGTTTGCATGAAATATTCACCTAGTTTTTCGCAAAATATTTTGCAGGGAAGTCATTTGGACGTAGTCAGCAATGTATTGCGAACATCATTTATACATTGGTTTGACTGGAGTTATTTATCAGTTTTGTGCTTAAGCATGGAAATATACAAATAATTTTAAGCATTGTGAGCCCTTCATCCCCCCACCCAGTTTAATGTAACATAAATATTGCAACATTTTCATGACAATACTTCACGAATAGCACATGGTAATCGCCGAAAGTTATTGCATTATACCGTATACCCATAAGTTTTAGCGAGGATTTAATTTTGGCATTATTAGCAAGAGTTATGAGATTAATAGATATCTTTCTTGGAATTATAAAGTCGCTAAAATTACCCCCCATGAATATATCCAATTTTTAAGGAAAAATCGAGAAGTTTGTGTTTCTCTATACGTTATATATGTATATAAAATATTACACGAAAATAGAGCAAAATTGTATGATTTTCGCATGAACGAATCATTACATCCAGTGAAAGTCTATCAAAAATAAAATGGCGAAGTAACAAAGTATCAAACGTAATCATAGTCCAAAAAACACATACAAATCGAGTGTAGGGCAACAACGGACCTTCGACGAAAAGCGAAGGCAGGACAGTGCCATGGGAGGTAAGCATCCTCTGACTGACCGGTCACACCCCGCCGTGAACCTTGTAGTCGAAACAAAGTAAACGGGGTTACCCGTCGTCAAATCTAGTTTGAAAATGACAGATCTAACAAATGGTATGAACAAAATCCAGTCAACATATGACTTAGTGATACTTTGTAATCGCAAACAAGGTCATTATAGCGGACCGTAGAAATTTGCGAAATGATTGACTTTAAACGAGATTCGTTATACCCTGCAACATCAACTTTTTGGTTAGTAAGTTGGCCTCGCTTTAAAAAAATCATCAATACGCATGGCATGCCCTTGCGGTAATCGAATCAACTGAGAGACATACACACCAATAAGCAGGTGATAGTGGTACATTACTACACTAAAAAAAGGAAAGTTGACAATTGCAAAGTCTCAAAGTCATCCACGTTTATCATATAAATGTAGTTGTCAGTTCTGCCATTAGAGTCAATTAAGTAAAATATCCCAATATGAAGCACATCTGTCAGATCTGTGGTGTCCTTATTCTTCAGTTCGTCAGATATATAAAATGACATAATTTGTGAAAATTATGATTGTTAATTGATAAACATCGTCCTATATACCTATAAGTAGAGGTTGAAGGACAGGCAAGTTTTTTGCTTTTATCCGGTAACAGTTTCGTGAACAAATTCTGCTTGCGTATTGATATATAAAGATAAGTCTGCCAATAAAGGGGCACATTAGTGCCGAAGGAATACCAACAGATTGTTGGAAGACATGGGTCTCCAAAGACTACATAAATATTATCCTATAAGAAACCCAAGCATCGCTCTTAATATCTTCTTCAGGGTACCTTGTGTGGGCAATCAGAGTGTGGTTTCTGACAAAAATAATGTATCTGTTTCGCCAATGACCAGAAACTTGTATTTACGCGGTGCCGTTTTTTGTTCAAAAAAGCAATTATCAATTATCTGAAAAAGCCCTAGATTTTAATTTATCGTGAGGAATTGTTGTAATAAAGTCGTGTGAGAAATTCATATGTTTTGATGCAGTCAAATTTGACCTTTTGACCTTTTGCACGATTATGAAAATTTGATTTCATATCCAGAATTTTATTGGGTAATAATCATGTAACCTTTAGACAAGATGTATATAGTCCATCAGAAATCAGATTCCTCTCGTTATCTTTATGTTTGGTTGGTATGGTAATGTTATGGTCACTGAATGTAACCATACGTCCAAAATAAAACTGTACTTCAAGAAATCAAACGTAAGAGAATGACATCCTTAAACCAAATGCCCGTTTCTTAAATATGGGTTTGTGTAGGATGTGAATGCAACACTGTCTAATGACAGATATATCCATCTATATCATCTTTTCTATGCGTGCATATCTTCAACAGGGGATGCTTACTCCCCCTAGGCACGTGATCCCATCTCAGGTGTTTCCAGGGGTCCGTGTTTGCCTTATTCTCAATTTCGAATCCATTGTGGTTCTCATATAATTATACCAGTCTTTTTCTTTTATATTTTGTATATTTCTTGTTCTATGGCACTTTACCATGTTGTCTTGCATTGATATACGTGTACAATATAATAATGCATTCTTTATTTTCATTACAATTACACCAATGTATATTATATTTAGAAATACATATCACATACATTTCATAATGTGCAATGTCGGTAGACCATTCAGCATATTGTATAGTAAATTGTAAACAGGTCGCCATTTACATTAAACTTAATACCATCATATTTACATATTCATTTTGTGAGGTTGCTCTATTTTGCATTTATAAGATATTGCAATTAAACACTAAGTTAAAATTCAAATGCATGGTCCGAACTTATCATGTACAAATGTATGAAATACACACTAATTATATAAACACTCACTCTTCACAAAATTTACCTACAGGTATCTATATTATGATGCTTTGTGAATAAATGTATTACATTATTACAGTAGTGTCCAACTTTCTTTTTAAGGGGATATTTCTGTATCTATGTTTTATGAGGATAGTTAAACACTGCTAGCGTCCAGCTCCTTGTTGCATTGCGAGAATAAAACACTAACAGCGTTTCCTCTCTGTTGTATGGATACGGTAAAAATTGGAATGTCCGTCTCTCTTTTTCACCGGGATAGCAAATACTGAAAATCAGTGATAACGTCCATCCCTGTTTCATGGGAATAGTAAACACTGATTGCGTCCGCCTGTCTATTTCGTGGGGATTATACAAATGAAATCGTCCACTTTTCTATTTTATGGGGATAGTGATCACTGAACGCGTCCATCATTTTGTTTTATGGGGATAGTAAACAATGAAAGCGTCCACTATTATGTTTATGTGGATAATAAACACTAAAAGCGTCCACCATTTTGTTTATGGGATAGTAAACACTAAAAGCGTCCACTATTTTGTGTATGGGGATAGTAAACACTAAATGTTTTATGGGGATAGTAAACAATGAAAGCGTCCACCATTCTGTTTATGGGGATAGAAACAATGAAAGCGTCCACCATTCTGTTTATGGGGATATGAAACACTGACAGTGTTTACATATTTGTTGTATGAAACAGTAAATACTGATAGTGTTTACCTTTTTGTTGCATGGGAATGTAAACATTGAAACCCTGTATCTTTTTGTTGTATGGGATTGTAAACACCGATACCGTTTACCTGTTTGTTGTATGGGATTGTAAACACTGATAGCGTTAATCTTTTTTGTTGTATAAGATTGTAAACACTGATAGGGTTCACCTTTTTGTTGTATGGGGTAGTAAACACTTACAGCGTTAACCTTTTCGTTGTATGGGATTATAAACACTGATACCATTGACTGCCAGTTGCATAAGAATAACAATATAAGCCCTATTCTACTATATGATACGCGTTCATGGTCTACAATTGTGTTATATTAATATACACTGGAATGAGTACATATGGGTATCCCCGTGAAATATAGAACTATTTTATGTAAATTGGCGAAGAAAACAATGTGTTAAACGTAATCATAGTCCCCAAAAAACATAAATACAAATCAAGTGTAGTGCAACACGGACCTCCGACAAACGCGAAGGCAGAATCAGGTGCCATGGAGGAGTAAGCATCCTCTGCTGACCGGTCACACCAGCCGTGAGCCCGTAGTCGAAACAAAGTAAAACTATTTTATTAAATGCTAAAATGACGATTGTTTTAAAACTAGAATTAGTTTCAGCCAATAGGGTGTAGAGAGGTTAAAGGTGTGTAAAAATGATAGCATTTTATTTTTCATGAACTTTCCTCAAAGTTTTGATATAAATTATTTTCGGAGAAAGTAGAATGCAAATATTCGTATCTGAATTTTTCATACAGATAACTTGAAAGATGCATATGATGACAAATGATGACAATACAACTCTTCAAATTTTTAATTACATATTTCAATTTTTAATTACATGTTTCGGATTTCCAACATTTCGGTACGGGCATCACTGAGGAGCATAATTTATCGAAATGCGCATCTGGTGCATCAAAATTGGTACCGTATAAGATGAAGATATAGATATTAATAATAAAACAACTTTATTTTTGTGTGTGTATTAATACAGGACCTTAATGAAAACAATGAGTATGCTAATTGGTGTGTTCTTGAGTAAATGAAGGCTATTATTATAATTGTTTAATGAAGTAAATCGTTCATTATGATGCACGAAAATGCGTTAACATAAGGAAATTTAATAGAATATTACACCTGTCACCTTCCACTAATCTTTGTTTAATT
Source organism: Ostrea lurida (assembly GCA_903981925.1). Taxonomy (NCBI): domain Eukaryota; kingdom Metazoa; phylum Mollusca; class Bivalvia; order Ostreida; family Ostreidae; genus Ostrea; species Ostrea lurida. The sequence goes on from CAJDSM010014719.1 coordinate 157,450, forward strand.
TTGATGTAAACATTATCATAAGCTATGAACAATTGCACTGGAAATCAGGCACAAAGGGAGTCATCTCTTTTTCTTACAATATATCAGTCTTTCATTTAAAGCATTCGGTGTGTAATGAAAAGAAATTGAAAAATGATTTTAATCAAATGATTGTCAAATTTATTATCATCCATTATTAATATTTTTAGTTTTAATCTGAGTTAACAAATTATAAGATAATTGTTAAATAATGATCGAAGTGAATCAGATAAAACTCACATGACTGGTAAATGGTTAGAAGTTGATCTTTCTATAAAGGGAAACTTTTTAGACACATTATCTGCACTTAATGCAAATAAGAATAAAACAAATATCGATGATAGATGATTATTTTATTTCATAGAGTATATGTGACTATTTACAAATATTTTTTTTTCTATTTCTTTCAACACCACGTGTTCTTTTAATAGATTTCAATGTAAAATTCAAGAAGAAGTAAATCAAGCAGCATCATAATTTTGTAAATGGGTATGGCGGATTGCTTTACTTGATAATCTTTCAATATGATACCATGATTACAAATATCAGATCATCATCAGATATGAAATATGATTGTTATACATTGAATACTTTAAGTTTATAGCTTTCTATAGCAGTGCATGTCTGTTCATCATTGATCATAATCTTCTTTGCTGAATTTCATTTCGTATCTCATTAATTGTGAGACATGTGCCATTGCTGAGTGAATGGGAAGGTATAACCTATATTACCTTGTCCCAAAACAAACTACATATACCTGTTGCAATATGGGGCCATGCTGCTAGCTTTACCATAAGAAAAGAAAGCGTAGTGATTAGTCGGTAGGAGCTCTGTTCGATTCATGGTTCATGGAGGACAACGCGTAAAAACGTTAATCATAAGTAAAGACCATTCGCCTTGCGCCCGGCATCAGAAATGCAAGCCAATGATCGTTTTGGAAATACATATTTAATATGCCAATGTTACTTCAGAAAGGGGTGATGAAAAAGCAAAGATAGCGAACAATGATCAATATCGCAACTCCCAAACAGAATACAAAACAATAGTTGGGCAAACATTGACCCCTGGATACGCCAGAGGCTTGATCAGGTGCCTAAAAGGAGTGAGAATCTCTTGTCGACCGATCACACCAGCCGTGAGTCCATTGTCTTTTGATCACGTAAACGGAGTAATCCGTAATCAAAATCAGTGTATAAAGAATGGCTTAACAATGAATATGAAATACGACAGACAGACCCAAAGGCAGTGGGCGTGGGCATGATACAGAACAGCCATTGCTACAGCCTTGAGAGACAATCATAGATCAAGATCTATAACACTGCGCTGGGCACCTCTTTAAATAAGTGATTTTTCTGATAGGTACGTAAAACAACGTATAATATGATACAAACTCTCGGCTAGTGAATAAAAAGGTAAAGATAACGAACAAATCTACACGGAACACAAATTAACGGTATATCAGAGGTGGGATCAGGTGCCAAGGAGTAGTAGGCATCACCTGTCGGCCGGTCACACCCGCCATGAGCCCTGTATATTGATCAGGTAAACGGAGTAATCCGTACTCAAAATCAACAATTGATATGAAATACAACAGACAGCATTAACCCAATAACAGGTTGTATAGTCAGTCTAGACCGTTATAACCTGTTTTTCAGAAGCCTGTCTCAGTTAAAAACTACCATATGCAGAAGAGGCAAACGCCATTTGTAGGTGATGATGGAATGTTGTTACATTAATATGGGAAGTTGACGACGGAGAAGGTAAAATTACCCCGTTTCGACCTAAAGTTGAGTTGTTATTTTGCCGTCAATGTCTATGTTCAATAAAATATCCAAGTGTGAAGCAGATGTGGAAGACTCTTCGAGTTCATTATGATATATCGAGTGGACATATGAATGAAAATTGTTATTATTTATGGACAAAACGTCGTCGATATATATCTAAATCAACAGCTGGAGATTTTTTCTCTCCTCTTGTAAAAGCTTTTGAATGAATTTTGCCTCGTAAGAATACAAAAACAGGTAAACTAAGAAAGTAGCACAATCTGTGCCCATTGGAATTCCAACAGGCTTTAGGAAGAACTGGTCACCAAAGACAACGAAGATATTGTCGAAGAGGAACTCCAGCATTGTTTTAATATCCACGTCGAAGTATTTGTGTGTAGAATGGTTTTTAACAAAGTAATGATTGAATGTCTGATCACTGAATATTTCCTAAAACCATTTTTCTTAAAGAAGCAACTGTCTATAATGTCAAAGGGTGTAGTATGTAATTCATAGTGAGGAATGGTCGTGCAAAAAGTTCTTGTAGTTCATTTTAAAAACAGATATGCGATTTCAAATTTACAAGAAATTTTTAGAAACTACATTTGGTTTACACCACATCTGGCTGATGATGTTGTACAATGAGTTTCCTGTTTTTCCTTCACAGCTGTCAATATTTTCGTAAGGAGCAAATTTAGGGTATTGGTAGAACATTTACTGAATCCAGTGATGTATCTTTGTCTGTAAGGATTTTTGTGAAGTTTTGGAATCCAGTATCGGTACGGTAACTCATATTCATCCGTCCCAATGGGACATTAGATGTAATTAAAACTGAAACATGATTCTGAAGAGATTCATCTTTTGAAAGAGCAGTTGGAGTATAAGTACGATACTAAATATGAAACAAACTGCTCAAAAGTTACTTCAAGCTGCCAATATCCACATCTTTAAGGTATAGGATAACTTCGTAAATTCCATATATTACACCATCTACGTTATAAGATTGTCAGGTCATCGGATATTGTCTTTTCATCTTGCCCATTGTCCAAGTTAATTATTTTAAATCACTATTTACTTTTGCCTGGTTATTTGCTCCAGAACACTATCTGTCAATAAACATTTCTTCTACTCTCACAGATGCACATGTATCTTGTGATTATTTTTATCGCATGCTTTTTGTCTTGTAACAGAATGTCTTTTCTTTCTGCTGATTGGAAGATTCCGATCAAAGCTTTAAGAGAAATGGGATGTAATTCTGTTCAATCAAAGTTCCTGAAACAATTTGATCGAAGTATTATGTAATGATTCCTTGTATTAAAGAAGATTTCATGGTTGCAACTCAATTGTTAGAGAAAATTAACTAAAGTTTTAAGTAATTGTTCATCATATATACAGGTACGTCCATCCACTTGATTGCGTTTGTACAAAATGTATTTGATGGAAAATGTACACTTTTTATACAAAATATTTTAAAACGTGTTGTAAGGGCGATTTTTAAATAAACAACATCTACGATATTGAGGGTGATTCAAACCATGACAGAGAGAAAATCTGATAAACAGTTACGGTTGTATTGAGCTATGGAGTTCAAGAAACGTGAATGTCAAATAAAACTTTTCTTTAGAAAAATTAAATTAAAATAAAATAAAACGTCCCCTAATCTCTGAGAGGTTTGTAATGAATTTCGACATCGAGATACGGGTAAATAGTTATTGATATTGCATGTACAACCCATCAAAATAGAATAATTCAATTCAGGAACAGGTCTATCCTGAAGGGATTCAAGGCCAAATTCCATGCCCAAATAGGGCAAATAATGTCAATATCAACTTGTAGGTTAATTGTAGCTTCGTAAATAATAACTGTTGGATTTAAATGGCAAGTTTAAAAAATAAAACGATGCACACGGCAAAATAAATAAATAAACAAAACAATAAAAGTTAGTAGAACAATGTAAGCTTTTCCTGAAAATTTTTCTTTTACTTTTTTCTAAATTGTTAACATGAATTGTTTTGTGGCACTTCACATGTGTCATCTATGTGTGAAAACATCTGCGAATGGGATATAAAACAACACACAAGCACAATGTGGGTTAAAGTAGAATACTTTCGATTCAACAAGTTATGAAAAACGAACTTCCAAAAATAACACATTTGTTTTTGCTAAACATCAAACTATGGAATAGAAAATCCAAGATCTTCTTCTTCAGCAATTCGTTTGATTCGAATTCGCGGTTTCTTCGATCTTGATATGAATAAAACGCTGTTATATTCTGTTTGCTGGGTGCTAGCATTGATAACTATGAAAGTGCGTTATCGTCATTAGCATTTAGATATCTAAATGTTACTTGTATCCATCAGTTTTACCGCCATATCAGGGATTGTTTCACGAGATCGAATCTTGGACGTTTTATTTTAAAGACGAGATGCTACCTTGACCGTATGGCCAGCCACAATTGCTGACCAGGATGATTATCAGAGGTGTAAACACGCGTCAGCTAAGCAGAAACAAGAAATAACTATTTGAGTTTTGGAGGGAGGCTGAATGAATAATCGATTGAGAAACTGTCGTAATTCGCAAAGAAGCGTGTGGTATGCAAGAAATTCCGCGTGCTTCAATCGATTGATCATTCCCATCTAATCCAAAAACTTTAGAAAAGTTATTATTTACAGTTTGAACAAAATTTTCTATGCTTAAAAATGTATGAAGAACAAAATTGTGACGTCACATTTCATTCCTGTCAGCGCCGATGTCTTAGTCGATTCATGTTAGACTAGATTTCAACAAATGTAAATATGTGGTTTTAAAAATGTTTAATGAGAAAGTGGATATTTGTATCAAATAGACAATTATGAACATTGCATGTTAAGTAGAATTATATGATTTTGTTCAGTCACTTTTGTTGATTATTATGCATTCTTTGTTATGGTGTGTCAATCATAAGGATGTCGTTTAAGTATGCGCCAAATTAGAGAGATTTTTCAATCAAATCCCCCAAGGCACCTGATCCCACCTTTGGTGTATCCAGGGGTTCATATTTGCCCAACTCTTAATTTGTATTCTGTTGGGACTTATGAGAGTGATCTTCACCTTTTTCATATGTTTGTTTTTAGTTGTTTGTTTGTTTTAGTTGTTTGATTAGTTTACGCCTTGTCAGGAAGTTTTCACTCATAGTGTGATGTCACTAGCTGTAAGTAAAATACGAAAATTTAGTCCAATGCTTGGCGCTTACGGCCGTAGCAGTGGGATTTCTTTACCGTGCCAACGCCTGTTGCATCACGGGACCTCCTAAAATTGTAAAGGTCATATCCAAAAGACCCGTGATTCTCACTTCTAAATGCCGAGCATTTGGCGAAGGAGCAAACCACGTGTTAGGCTTGACGCGGAAATGGTATGGGTGGGGCTCAACCTCACGGCCACCTGGTTACGAGGCAATGCTTTATTAATGAGCTACCGCGACCGGTGACTTCTGATTAAGACAATTATCAGGTACATGTACTTTAATTAATGCAATGAATAAAAACTGTTTGGTTGCTTACCATTGTTAGAATTAGATTGGGCGAAATGATCAAATCAATTGAACAGACTATTTTCATATTCATGACCATGTCATTCATGACTATTTTCATATTCAATATTTCATATTGACGACGAGTAATTCCGTTTACTTTATTTCGACTAAGGGCTCACGGCGGGTGTGACCGGTCAGCAGAGGATGCTTACTCCTCCATGGCACCTGATCCTGCCTTCGCTTTTGTCGGAGGTCCGTGTTGCCCTACACTCGATTTTATATGGTTTTTTTTATTATGATTACGTTTGACACAATGTTAACTTCGCCTTTTTGTATTCAAACACACATCAGAAACGCATCTTAAAATCACACCCTTTGTGTGACTGTGATACTTCACAATTTGTGGCATCAGTACAATGACGCAAAAACAAAACTCATGCATTTGTACACAATCTCCAAACTGAATTATGATAGAATGGTCATATATTCAGAACAACCATTTTTAGTGTTATGTATTGCAAATGGCATTAGCACAATTAGCATATATTTGTCTTTATGTCTACGAAAAAAGCCAATACATTTCCATTTCAAGCAATATTGTACTGAAGTTTCCTACACAGTACGATACATAAAATTTAAGAGTTTTGTAAAAGAAAAACGCCAAGACATGTTTTTTTCTTTCTTGCCAACAGAAATATCTATTTACAACTGATATGGGCTACCATCTTCACGACATCGGCATCAAGCAAATGAGAAGTCTACTAGAAATTTCAAATAATTTAAAAAGTGACTTCGACTGAATGTGAGAGCGACTTGAAACATAATAATTCTGACAATTTTTTAATCTGTAATATTTATTAATATTAGGAAGTAGTTATGTAAAACATAAGTAGTCAAACTGTCTAACAAAGTTTGCAAAGACGAGTGAAAACTATAATGTTTAAACTAAGATGAAAGTATTGGCGAGTGCATTGTGACATTCGTAGAAGACTTTAAACCAATATCACGACGTGTCGCAGGAACTGGGCAGAGGAACGAAGACGGAAATATCGAAAATATTTTTTGAGAACCAGTGGGGACCCAATTTGGAAATTGAAGTACATTTTGCTTCTCTGACGTTTAAAAAGGGTCATAAAAGCATCAAAATGGAGAGAAATTGTGTAATTTTGTGTACTAGTGCGAAAGTTCCATCTCTCAATGTCGCTGGGTTCCATTTAAAGGTCTATTGGAGAAGTCAATCAGTCACACTTTTGCCAGACATTAAGCCCCACCACCCTCCTCCCCTGACAATCAGTTCTAGGATTCTCCCGATTTTATTCCCATTTATTTCGCCTGACGGTCATAAACTGGACTCGTTAATGAGACTGAGCCAGGATTTCGCACTCTTCCCAGAATTCATTCACACAAAATTTAATATCTTCGTATAAATGCCTTCTTCTCACCAACACTTTCTTATAATTAAATTTGGTGGTAACCAAAAATATATTTCTTACTATGTTTAAGAAATTGTGAGCCTTATCAAAACGATTATTACTGTAGAGTTAAAATGTTTTGAAAAGGTTTTCTCAAGGTACATATTGTACATACGATATGTGTCACTTTCCGAAAGTTTTAGGCGTAAAGCCCCACTTTCTCAAACTGTTTGACGTTTATTACAGGACAACTGACTGTATGTGTGTAGTGTAAAACAGTACAAGGTAGAATGTGTTCCTGATGGCCAGATGATTTATACAGGTATAAAGCTCAATACATGTTTTGGTCAGGTGATGATGTACACACTTGTGCCGCTCTCGCAGAATATTGGCATTGTCCCCCGTGATGGATGGTCGCAATCACGTAACATTTAATACAGGTGTGTGATTGCATTTACATCCTATCGAGAATGATGGACTATAAAACCCCAAAATTAACAAGATGAATGGTATCCCTTTGGAATTACTGTGGTTTAATTGTGTTCACCTGGAGTGGCGGCAAAGAATAAATTCACACGGAATATATATATATATATTTCTGTTTATTTCTTTGTCCATACAATGATGGAACCCTTGGGATGGTTGTTTTATATATTAATAACATTTTTATTAAAATATTTTATTCAAATTCACGTCCCAGTGTGGATGGTAAATTTATTAGATGTAAAATGCTTTCTCCTAAAATATTAAAAATAAATATCTAATTACAATCCCATGACGTCAGTATTCCTCATTTCTATACACCGTGGAATGTGAGTTATCTCCCGTGCTATATACAGAGTGTTTAAACTTTCAGTCAATTTTTGAAACCTACATTTTTTGTTGTTGTAAAAAGTGATGAATATTATGCAACGGGGCTACGCTTATCATAGACTGTGCTGTAAAGAAGTGGTTTTCTTTGTCCTTTCTTATGTTCATTTCACTTCAATCGAAGGCGATCTTCGTCAAAGCTTTAGAAAAAAGGAAATCTTGATGTTGCAGATGTCTGCGTTTTGTAACTTTCTCTCCCTTTATTTGAGATTTGGAGGGGTTGGTGGTGTCAGATTTCCATCTGAAGTCATAAATGTGATGGAGGAAATCTCTCGGTCTTGACAATGATGTGACAGCGGAGGTGAAATCTTCACTGATTATCCGGGGAGCGCCACATTACAAAAACAACCTCCAGTATTTACTGTGTTTGTGGAACTGTCCGCTTTCTGGAATTAGAACATTCCAGTAATTTTCAAAACTTTCCAATCACTGCTGTACATGTTCCTAACAGATGATGAAAATGTCTTATGTGTGTCGAAATTTTTTCTCTCTTGCTTTATAATTGAACAGGGCATTGGTTCGGGGAAAATCATCTGGATCTAATAAGCGAAAGAGTACCTGCAATTCATCCAAATACAAATGCAGATTGTTGAGATTTCTGTGATTGGGAAACAAGATTTGCAGACTTTCTTCCGTAGTTTCGAACAAGCTACGTAGAGCTACGTAGAACGCTGATAGTCCACGTGACTTTGGGAATAGTATTTTGAAATTTAGGTCATCGTTAATATATATTGTTGATTATATGAAGATGTGGATCTGATAGAGTTATAGTCAGCATGTCGGATGCTTAATCGCCACAAGGCACGTGGCATATATTTATCATGCAATTAAACCTTAATGGGCCGTGTTTATATTTCGGTGTACTGTCCTGGGGTTAGCCTTCTGTATGACAACCAACACCCGGAAATGGACCGTAAAGACTGATAATCACCAGCCATTGTTATACAACGTGCATTCACGACTCTGGCACGGTCTTATGTTGTGAAATATGTAATGCAACTGCTTTCTAAGTTCAATTGTTAGGGTGATATAATGGTTGTCCTCTTCTACATTGACCACCTCTTTCAGTATGATTACTTCAGATACTTCTTGAAAGTAGTACTATTCTTCTAGTTTTGTAAACAAATGCTTACTCCTCCATGACACCTGATCCTGCCTTCGCTTTTGTCGGAGGCCCGTGTTGCCCTTCACTCGATTTTGTATATATGTTTTTTGGGACTATGGTTACGTTTAACACATTGTTTACTTCACCAGTTTATATATCATTATGCAAATGAATATGCAGATAATAATTTTGATGATTTACCGTACGTCCACCAACTCAATTCCATAAACATTTTGCCAAATTGAATTCCATTACACCCCACCCACCGTTTGTTGACACGAAACAATCAATATTTAATTACTAATTTTATTCTCTTCTTTGCCCATGGCATACAATATATAATTGAAGAAAATGATTTTTTGAAGATTTCTATTTTGAAAATATCTTAAATGTCACTGTACAAAATTATACCCATTTTATTTCATTGAGTATTATGTTTTTCATTTTAGTGTGCCAAAACTTCTTAATATTTACAATGATTACAGTTGATAAAACTCAATAAGAAGACAAAGACATATAATTTCTGATTACATACACGTAAACGCATTTAGATAAGTCTTCTTTTTATGTTCATCACTTCCTGAATCTTTGCAGACGGATTTCGCAGAAAATTCTGTCCAATCAGGCATTGATTAGCATACATGTAAAAGTGTATCAACAAACAGTTTGTAAGGACTGTGAGAAATGGTCTCTTTTAAAAAGAAGAAAATCAGTCACAAGAAACTTTGATTTTTATTTATCAATAAAAAGGTAAAATAAAATCAATGACAATTAAAATGATACATGTACAATTTATGTTCCAAAATAAACAAAAGATGTGAATTTCCAGAGATGTATTTGTTATTAAATATATCTTTTACAATTTCTCTGGATTCATCTATATGTGGACCTACCAAATGAGTCCTGGTATCCTGATGTCTGCCCCGATTGGTAAATATACCCTGTGAAACGAGAAGTTACCTTTTGACAGAGGAAATTCAGACTTCTCCGATTTACAGGGTAAGATTACATATCGAGATTCCTAAGTCTCGTGCCTCCATGGTGATGATAAATATAGCAAAGAACAAGTTGTCGTCCGCCTTCTTTGGAGCACTAAACACAAACACAAGCCCAAATTACATCGTGTGGCCTACCTCGTGGAGTCCGCGACCAGAAATGTCGACAAAACCTTGTCTACTAAGGTGGGAAAGTATGAGAGCCCGGGGCACCGTGTCGTTATCGTTATCTGGCAATACAGACAATTTACAACCCAAAAGAGAATAAGACTTTTTACTACAAGTTTACACACTAAAACAAATAATTACCTACACGCATGCTCCTTAAGGATATAATAGACGGGCAGACAAGTAAATTTTTATGGGTCCGGGTCGTAAAACGCAAATGTACATACAAAACATCCAGATGTGTGAACTCCAATACGGAATTTTATCTCCGCAGGTGAGTCCGGATAGGTATAGTAATAGGTAGACAGATTACCTGGTCAATATCAAATCATACTAAAACATTGGCTGAGATTGAACTGTGCATATTTTGACCACAAGTACACATAAAAGCAACGTTTCATGAACATTTTAAGAGCGGTAATAAATAAAGTAAATCCTTAACAATGGGGGCGTGGGTTGATTGCTTGACAACATGGACTATGGAAGGAGGTAATCTTAAAGGAATACACAGGTGTAAATCAGGGGAGTGTGAATGGAGGATCTCAGGTGTCGACGTGTGAATCCTCCCCAGCACCTTGGAAACCCCGCCTTTTTCCGAGGGTCTGTCACTGTTCACGGTCCTATCGGAAAATTATATTGGGACCACCTGGAAGTCACGTAGTGTTCTTAAGAATATATCAATAGCTTTAACCGGTGTTAGTATTGCGCCAATTCACTCTGCATAAACAGAACAGCATAAAAAGAACACATATTCGATATCTTCATAGGATTAGGAGCGTATCAAACATCAAGAATGTCTTAAATAGTCTTGTCACCTACCTCTAAATAAATTTTAAAATAAAAAACCACAATAATCCGTAAATCTAGAATTAAAAGTATCACATATATTGAATAACAAAAAGTCCAGACATTCTGTTTGCTGAGAAAGAAGAGACAAGCTTTATTTGTGTTTGTAATGCCACACACACGCACATCTCAACTATGTATGTACAGAGGAATACATCACTGGACCGCCCGAGGCGGCCATAAAAAGCATCATCACAGTCAACATGGCTTCTTCATGTGGGTTCTCCGGCACAGACGAACCCCGAGGCTACGTACCAGGTAATCGGCGGAAAGGATCAATGCAGAGGTATTCCGAATCACGATTGAATCTAAATTTGATGTATAGCGATTTCAAGAATTCGTTATGCTTGTGACAACTGTAAGAAGTTATGAGGGACATTCATAGTGGAAGACATCGTCTGTTGTTTGATTTTAAATATCATGAATATGCATGTTTCAGTACATGTACGAATGTATGCATGACTTTGTAGCTAATAAATATAGAGACTATAAAGTAAATTGCTCACTACACTTAAGTCAGGATCATGGAAACAGATTTACATATCTTGAAAATCTTCTCCGAGTCTGACAATTTTTATATTCAGTGATCAGACATAAAAACTCCATCAAACGTAAGATACCAGAGATTGGCTATTGATGCAAGGAAATAAAAATCGCTCCACGGAGCGGAAAGATACGAAGCAAATGTAGTACCAAACATGATATACAGAAATCATTAACAGACCTATGTACACGTGGTTTGTCAACTGATTTCCTTGTTGAAAATGGTTTGCACTTTGTGTGCATCTAAGTGTATTACTTTCGCTTTCGGCAACACGTCGTAGAAGATAAAAACCTCTTTAGGGAAAACTGCATATAAATCATTCTTGACAAACTGTTGCATTACAAATAAAGAAATGAACAGATATTTTCAATTTAGTTTGAAAATACACAGTTTAGTGGTTATTTGACATCGTTTTGGTATGTTGTGACACAAGCTAACGTGACTGTCATTAATTAATATCATCTATATGCAGGTATCTTGGTTTTGGGTGAGCAAACTGAAAATATCATTAGGGCTTCGAGAAGCAGGGACTGTGCGTGTAAACAATTTATTGTAATCTCTTCTCTCTCTCTCTCTCTCTCCTCTCTCTCTCTCTCTCTCTCTCTCTCTCTCAGATCAGGATGATTAGTTACTCTTACATTGTTAGATATGCTATGATGTAATTTCATGGATAATGCAATCAACTCAAATAACGTTTAATACTGAGGCCATGGTGTCATACAAATGGCCAAAAAATCATATTTTTGTTTCAGATAGTTTTCTTAACTTTTCAATAAAAATTGTACGTTTGTGAACCTCATTTATATTACAACTACACTGTATATGCACACATATGCATGTATATATAATGTGACTCAATCGCCAAAAATGAAGCAAAACATTATGGATTTCTCAAATTCGCTTCGCTGCCCACCTCTGAATTTCTTAAACTAAGAGGTTGTTTGAAATTTTCATCATGATTCACAACATATCCTAGACGACAATTTCAATTTCTGCCTGACAAAGTATCTGAGGATAGACTAGTACATGTACAAGTAAGTAATGGTAACATTGGATGTGGTCGTGATATAACAACATTAGTACCCCACTCCTCTGTTGTGCCCTACTCAGTCATGATTTTCTTCGTTCATATTATCAATTACAATGATTTACATCACACAAAGACAGCTTCATCCGATAGTATGTGTCATGTTGTGTCTCAGCAGCTTTTCTGGAATGTCATAATCTTGTGCCTGCATATTAACATTAAGCTAATCTTTCATATTAGAATCACGTTAAACCCCGTCCTTAATGTGTTCGATGTGGTACTGGTTTGAACACATAAATTGAGGCAGTAATGAGAGAAAGGCTGAATGATGTATTATTTAATAAACATTTTATTGTACAGGTTTATGGTTGCACAAATTCTGAAAAGGAAATTTCCCACACCTATTCGACTTGCTAGTATTGATTGAATTTTTTGCTACATAGAAGAGTATTTTTATACGCATCTGCTGTTTTTCAAGCTCTTGATCAATACACAAGAACAGCTTCCAACTCAAAATTTGATCCTACTTTTTCTACCTCCATCTCTAGAGAGTTGATCTGATATGCGTGGAAAAAATGAGATTATGAAGCGTTAGAGAGAGAACAGAATCTCGTAACCTCACATGCCGATGGATCAACTTTATGGGTGTCCTTGGGGATGGAGCGCATGACGAATTATGAATATTGATGTTCTATTGAAAATATTATTCAAATTAAGCCGTCTTTTTGTCAACCTCCCGTAGGTTCTCACGTAACAGTTTCATTTCCGTCGCTAGGTGGTCTATTTATCGACCGTGGTTTTCCCAAAAAAGTCAATCCCCTCGACATCAACTAAAACGGGTGTTAGTAGTTCATGCAACGTTTTTTCGTCATCAAGAATTCGAAGAAAACTCACTCATGATAGATACACACAATCAAATCAGCAGTCTGCGCAACACATTTTGCAATATCCTATGGCAATTAATTATTCATTCACATTGTAAAAACAACTTTACTTATCATCACAATTAGATAGAGCAATATATCTAGGAGAGAGACAGCTATCCTAATTTGTATTCATGGTTTAAAACAACATATCAAAGATTATCTCCATCCTACGTATGAGATAAGTTTTGTCGGTTTTGTTTATCCTAATAGTGTGAATATTCTTTTATGTCGTTTTGGGGATATATCGTATATTTCAGAAATGGCTTTGATGTGTGACAATCGGTATAATTTGTGGTTGAGGGGATATCCCAGATTTAATTTGTTTCAAATGTTAATGAAACTTTCATTCCAGTGACTGGCGGCGTGTATATAAAGGTCAAGGAAACTTGGATAATTACCGCAGGCTTGGTGAAGGAATACTATCAGGATTAATTATATTTATCTCTGTTGTCAATTTTACTCCCCTCTGAATGATTCCAACATGTTTTGCAATTCAGGTCGGTGATCAATGGACGGACTACGTTGCCAGGAAAAGCCTGGTTCCTGTGCACCACACACCAACACACATATCAACACACACACACATACCAACACACACACGCGCGCGCGCACGCACTTGTTTGATGGAGACATACACCACCCAACTTGATTTGATTGATTGAAAAGTTACAGTATCATGTTGCATTATGGGAAAACAGTGTAATCGATGTGTTACAATTGGCATGACTTTGAAACGCACAATGTTCTAAGAAAGAGTAAGTCACACAAAAGACAAAAGTAGTACAAGTACAATGTCATGTATCTGGAATGAATTGGTAGTGACTAGGACATTTAGGCTGACGACCTATAACGGATACCTGTAAAGGTTTTGCTTGTCATAATTGCTTTATGTTTAGCATAATCTTGAAATTTTAAGGTAAAATCCCATTGATGTACATTCAAATATTACATTGTAATGCGGACCGTGGACATGTACTGTGCGCAGTAATACATTGTAGCTAGTTTTTGCTCTTTCTGGTTTGTAGGTACAATGTACTCGTGTATGGTTCTGTGGTGGAGCGGATCTAGACTACGGGAGCGTGAGAAAGAATTCATACTGCTGATAAAAACATTCAATACTGTATTTAATTCTTGCTTTGTTATCTACACACTTTTCAAAGCAACTATAAATGTGTTGGCAATTTTGATCTCGTTTCAACAACACACAATTTTGGATGATAAACAGTTAACGGATGTATAATTTATGTATAACATGCAACTACATTTTAACGCCTACTTATTACAAATTTCGCATTTTAACGCCTACTTATTCAAAATTTCCTGTTTTTGATCGCAAGATCTTGATCAACACACACTGGGGCTTATTTGAAAACATTTGTTGCATTCCTTACATTGAATTATGTCCTAACAACTGCATATAATTCCGGTTAATCAGTCGATTTCAAAACCACTTGCATAAAGTGTTGACAGACGGTACTGATATTCATTCACCACAAGCTTCACTTACATCTCTGCCAATACCTTGTACTAGATGTTTGTAAAATTCCGAATTTGTTTTCAACATCGTGATAGAATGTCAGTTAGATCACGTGATTTCCTCTTATTTCCCCCCTAAACTGCGAACCATATAAAGAATGAATACATACCATATTTCATTAAAAAAATAAACTTATCCATGTGCTCAGAATTAAACATAAGAGCAACAGTTGAATGTTGTATTTTAAATGGTAAGGAGAATTATTTACTAGTAGGATAACGGAAACTTGGGACTACACATGTAGCTCTTGAAAACTCAGCTCTGTCTATCATAGCATTCTGCTTGATGTATCTATTTTAATAAACATAAGTCGAACAAACCAAACAAGTACGTTAAATGCAGGTAATTTCTTTCCCAGGGTTTGACTGAAAACCTTCATATTTCATTTTCTTATTTTTTGTTTTACATCTGTCAAACATTAGCCACAAAACAGTTAACTGTTTTCGCAGGCTTGTCACATTGCTTGAATTATGTTTTTATACATTATTTCTATTGTTGAATTATCACGTGATGTAGGAACTATATTTTCAGTTGTTGACAGAGGTGTAAATGAAGCTTGCATAACGCGCCCTCTGGTGAGAGAATGACGTATGTACATTAATGTCTGACAAAGGTAACACCCGAAAACTCCGAATTCATCTAACAGATAGCATAACCTTGTCAAAGATCGATGAAGTGATATATCATTTATAAAGCCAGATGCACTATTTGTAATAAATAGACAAAAAGTCCACGGGCAGTCGATTGAACCATGTACAAAACAAGCATTCTCACAAGAGAGATAATTCCTTAAAGTTGAAGTCGGTAAATGTAACAATGTTCATTAATGTGACGTCTTAGCACTTGGCTAGTTCTATGAAACTTGGACAGTTTACTGCTGGTTTTCATCCTGACTTGAAGTACATAATACATGTATGATTGATTGATTATATATTGTTTCATGTCCCGCATGAGAATATTTCACTCATATGGAGGTGTCACCATTGGCGGTGAAGGGCTAAAAATTTAGGTCTGTGCTCGGCGCTTATGGCCTTTGAGCAGGGAGGGATCTTTATCGTGCCACACCTGCTGTGACACGGGACCTCGGTTTTTGCGGTCTCTTCTGAAGGACCTCCCCATTTAGTCACCTTTTACGACAAACAAGGGTACAACCTTAGGATAGTTACCCTAATCCCCACGGGGGTATACACGTATGCTCTATCAGTGTTATAACGATTCTCGGTTAACGTTATTTTTTCGCAAATTCTACGGTCGCTATAATGACCTTGTTTGCGATTACATCATTAAGTAATATGTTGACTGATTTGTTTCATAACATTTGTTAGACTGTCATTTTCGTACTAGATTTGACGACGAATAATCCCATGTACCTTGTTTCGACTGAGGGCTCACGGCGGGT
Organism: Ostrea lurida; assembly: GCA_903981925.1. Classification (NCBI taxonomy): domain Eukaryota; kingdom Metazoa; phylum Mollusca; class Bivalvia; order Ostreida; family Ostreidae; genus Ostrea; species Ostrea lurida. The sequence goes on from CAJDSM010014719.1 coordinate 173,571, forward strand.
GTGACCGGTCAGCAGAGGATGCTTACTCCTCCATGGCACCTTATCAAGCCTTCGCTTTTGTCGGAGGTCCGTTTTGCCCTACGCTCGACTTTGTATATGTTTTTGGGATTATGTTTACGTTTAACACATTGTTAACTTCGCCAATTTACATGCAGCTGTGTATGTTGCAGTACGTACGTGAGTAGGTGTTTTGGAAATTAGTGATAAAATGAATTTCAAGCGCCATGACAACAGCTTTCAAAAAATATTTAACAATTAAAGTCATCTTGATCTCTCTACTTCTTGAATATTTTTACCGTTAAATTATGTTTTTGTTATATGAATGTACATGTATATTTCGAATGATATGATTGATTGATTATTTATTGTTTTACGTCCCACCGAGAATATTTCACTCATATGGAGACGTCACCATTACCGGTGAAGGGCTGCAAAATTTAGGCCTGTGCTCTGCACTCAGGGCCTTTGAGCAGGGAGGGATCTTTATCGTGCCACACCTGCTGTGACACGGGACCTCGGTTTTTGCGGTCTCATCCGAATGACCGCCCCCATTCAGTCGCCTCTTCCGACACGCAAGGGGATGCTGAGGACCTATTCTAACCCGGATCCCCACGGGTCTCGAATGATATGATATGTGCCATTGCAAAGGATTCACATGACATGGTAAATGTACATGTATATCCATTATATTAATAGTATACATGTATATAGTAAGTGTGGATTTAGATTTTGTTTCAATGGTTTTCAATAACAGATGGAGATGCACACCTGCAACACCCTCAAGCTCTTCCCAGCTCTACACATTATTTAAAAAATATGTTACTTTAATGTACGGATCTACACTTTTATATAGTCATTGAAAAAATCCGAAAAAAACAAGTGTTTGCTTTAATGTACAGAGAGACTTGGAATCTAATTCTTAGAATGATCAATGTACCAGTTTATGTTTAGGAAATGGTAACAGGGGATGCTTACTCCGCCTAGGCACTTGATCCCATAGGAACAAAACTCCAAACCATATCGATTATCGAGTGAATATCCGGAAAAGTTAATTAGCTATAACATTTTATCGAATAGAGCACGGATTGAAAAGACATTAGCTGGTCTGATATTTGGAGACACTTATTTTAATATCCGCAATTTAATGTCATCATTGACCAAAGTATATAGACTACTGATTTTAGAATTCATGCAATAGAGTCATTCATACACATTCTGCGCTAGCATGCTACCCCTGGGTATAATGCGGTTATAGATCGTATAATATAATGGACTTCCTGTCTGAATATTTAGATATTTGATTTAACGATGGTTGTTTGTTTTTTTCTTTTCTTTTCATTTCATTAATACAATCTTTCCGAATAAAACCCTGTTGAATAGCAAGACACAGGAGGTCTTGACCAGAAAATGCAATTATTCACTGTTTTGACAATTTCTATTCGTTTAAACATTGGCTATTTTCAGGAGAATCAATTCCTGTCTGATCCTGTCCGGGCCAGTATATAGCCTTACAATTAAAAAGCACAAGGGATAAAGTTTTAGAGCACTTGAAATAGACAACAATTGGAAGTTTTAGATTTTACTACGTAACGGTGACATTTTAAGGACAAGGAACGCGCCTTTCTGGTTTGACAACATGATTGGCGGCCTTGATGCGAGATGTAGGCCATATAATCTGGCTTCACTGCACAAAAAGCTTTTCCCATCAAGATCCTTTATAAGACTTTTATTTGTAAGGACTGGCCATACCCAGACCTTTGGAGATGTCGGGGTAACTATTGTTTTTAGGTCGGAGGAGACATTTGTGTGGTTTAAATGACGGGGAACTATTTAAAATTTGACGCTCTTTCTATTGTTAGTTTCTTCTGGGCTATACAGGAATGCTACGGTTCTGTGTTTCATATACTCGTGCATAATTATACGCAATATCAGATGTCTAGCTAGAATGTTTGGCTGAAGTTTTCTAAAATTCATCTGAGATTAGGAAGTTGAGGAACTCTATATGACTTGTCATCTTCAGATTTTATCACTTCAAGATGACAAAATCTTTGTAAAGTATGACGTCATTCATTGCCGCTGTCGAAATTTCCACAAGCTGGGAAATTATGAAAAGGCAATCAAAGGAGTATTCAATATCAAAATTTCATTGCCGTACAGTGTCTGTACCAAAGTTACGGTTCGTTTCTCAAAAGGGTGTGGATTTTGGGTTTGGGTATCATATATAGATTGATTTCTTTTTAATAACCATTTTGATTGATATGTGTGTATTAAAGTAATTAATCACTTGCATGTAACAGTGAATTAGAATTCATTAATTAGAATGTTTTCTTTTTATGGTGACGCCGGTTTTACACCGCCTATGCGTGGATTTTCAGGCATAATGCTACATCAATATTTCACTGGTGTATAGTTTTGAGTTTGTGTTAACTTTTACCGAGAGGATGGACGTAGAAAACAAAAACAAATTGTGTTAAGTCTTTAGAAATTACTCCATGTGTGAAAAAGTTAAGATTACGAACAGTGACCAATCTCATATAAGTTACAAACATAATACAAATCAAGAGTTGGGCAAACCCGTACCCCTGGATACACCAGGGGTGGAATCAGGTGCCTAGGAGGAGTAAGCATCCCCTGTCGACCGGTCACACCTGCCGTGAGCCCATTGTCTAGATCAGGTAAAGAGAGTAATCTGTAATCAAAATCAGTGTATAAAGAAAGGCCTAACAATTCCCATGAAACACGTCAGACAGCATTTGACCCAACAGTAGGTTGTACATTATAACGACCATAGAATTTGCGAAATGCTGACTTTAAACGTGACTGTTGAAACCCCTGCAACAACAACTTGCTTGTATGTAGTTTGCCTCGATTAAAAAAAAACTGATCATACGCAGAACAAGCTCTTGCGTATCGAATAAGGTGATTATTGAATGTTGCCAAATATACATGTATATGGGAAGTTGACGACGGAGAAGCTGAGACCGTCCCATTGGTCATGTAGTTGTCCATTGCTCTATATCTCTATCATAGATACGTACTAAGCATTCATTCTTGTGCTACAATTCTTTTAAGAAAATAGGTTTTATGTAGGCTGAAGCTTGCACCTTATAATTTACAGTTCCTATGTTTTGAAAACTTATGATTCACTGGGAATTCTTGCGTGAATGTCCTTTCTCTCTTTCTCTCTCCTCTCTCTCTTTCTTCTCTTTCTCTCTCTCTTCCACTCTCCTCTCTCCTCCCTCTCTCTCTCTTCTCTCTCTTCTCTCTCTCCTCTCGTGCTCCCTCTCTTCAACCTAAGTAAAACAACATTTAAAAAAAATTAAATAAATACAAAAACATCGTAGTTGTGCGACTTTTTTGACATTTTGCGGAAATCTGCATTTATGAAGATAAGGATACGAACAAGTACAATAACTGTATTTCATTGAATCAATATCTAATCATAAGCCTGGACACTAAAACAACTAGGCTTCAGGTATTACATTTAGCAGTGTCACGTGCACCAGAATCTCCTAGCAAGCAAAGTTTTAGATAGAAACGTTTTACTGATCATTGCTTATAATGGTAAATTTTGTAAGTAGGCTGATACTGTGTAGAGATGATTTGATTGCTTTATGAAGTCTCATGCGATGTTTCCTTCACTTAGATCTGTAGAGTATGGCAAAATCACTGAAGGACACACATAGAAGCACTAATGGTTCTGTGTAGATTCAACCGACTGAAATTGTTTTTTTTAGATATACATGCTTTGCTGCATATAACAAGAATAAAATTAATGTATTCACATGTGTTCAATGAATAGTAGTCAACATTGCATTGCTATAAAATTTACCATTGGACACCTAAATTTATAAAAACTGATAACACACGATTTCATACCTAATCCTGTTAAACTTTAGGAATACCTTATAGAATGTAATATTGTCCAAACACGTGTATACGGGCGAAGTATATTTGTTTCACTTAAAAGTTATGTGGAAAAGCAATTTTTTGTTTGCTTTCCCTAGTTGTAAAAGTGCGATAATATTTTTCATTTATAAAGAATATTGATATTTCACTATATTCTGTTCATGAATTCACAACTCAATCGTGCACATGATGATTGGATAAATTTAAGTCTAGATTGAGTTTAGAATTTTGTTTCATTACTTGCATTCAACATTTCCAATTACGTGTGAATAACTAAAACATACTTGCGGGTTAAATTATTGGCGTTAAAAAATCACTAACTTATACTGAATGCATATAAAACATGCTAGTCAAATGACACGAAAGAGATACATTTTTTCCCTTACAATAAATGTAGGCCTGCCAATGAAAAGAAAAATAATCTTCAATTTTCCCCCACATTGCTTGAAAGGAGAACAGACAAATTTCAATCAAGTATGTGTTGTTATAATTCACACAGCACACAGGAAAGGACGGACACACAATTAATAAAGCCAAAATAAGAAAATCACCGAAAAGGATGAAATCGCTAAGGGAATGGAAAATAGATACATGTACATGTAAAATACAGAAAAGAAAACAAATACAGCAACAAAAACAAAGAAATATAAACTAAATACATACAACACAGACAAACAAATTGATAAGAAAAGGCCATGAGAAGGACGAAGTACCGAGGAAATAGAAGGGGAAAACCACAGAGAGGGGCATTTTAAAAAAAGCACCAAGAAGAACGAAATAAAAATAGAATAAAGAGAGATGAAACGACGAAATGGATAAAGCACAGAGAACGACGAAATGAGGAAAACAGAAAAATGAAAAAAAAAAAAAATAAAGCACAGGATAGGAAAAAATTAATAAAATACGAAAATGGCTAAATAAATAAATAAAACACAGATAACAACGAAATAACTAGAATACAGAAAAAAGAGACATTATAAGCATGGAGGAGGTTGAAATAGGTAAATCTTAGAAAAGGACAAACAAAAAGCACAGAAAAGAATACAAAGAAAATACGCTAACAACAAAATGAATAAAACTGAGGAAAAAACGAAATAGATAAAGTAAAGAGAAAGGTGAAATAATTAAAGCACAGAAAACAACAAAATAACAAAACAAAGAACAACAAAATGAATAAAACACACAGAACAACAAAATAAGAAATACAAAGAACAACAAAATAATTTAAACAGAGAGAAGAACAAACTAAATGAAACAGAGGAAATAACAAAATAAATAAAACAGAGAAAACAACAAAATTAATAAAACATAAAGAACAACAAAATAAATAAAATGGAGAACAACAAAATAACAAACATAAAGAACAACAAAATGATTAAAACACAGAAGACAACAAAATAAATTTATAAAAAAAACCCAGAGACAACACAATGATTAAAAGAGATGAAAGGACGAAATGGGTACAACACATAGAACAACAAATTAAATAAAACACACAAAAAAACCAAATTGATAAATAAATCAGAGAACAACAATATAATTAAAATACAGAGAACAACAAAATAAATAAAAGAAAGAGAACAACAAATTGAATAAAACACAGAGCAACAAAATAATTAAAACATAGAGAACAACAAAATAAATAAAAAACAGAATACAACAAATAAACAAAACACAGAGACCAACAAAATAAATAAACCACAGAAAACAACAAAACAAATAAAACACAGAGAAAATGATAAATAAAAACACTTGGAATAAAAAACAATTTATAACGCAGATAACTACTAAATTAAGAAAACAGAAAGAAAAAAACGAAATGGATAAATCAGAAAACAAAATATATACCAAAAATTTAAGCACAAATTACACTAAAACAAATAAAATACAGGAACGATCGAAACTGATACAAAGTAAAAGACGAAAAACATAAAGCACCGCATAAGACAAAAACCCAAGGAAGGGAAAAAAACACCACACCAGTGTATGACGAAATTAATTTAAAAAAAAAAAAGAAAAGGACGAAATAAATAAACCAATCAATAGGAGGAAAGAACCAGGGAGGAAAAAATAAATAAAACAAAGAGAAGGATAAAATTAATTAAACAAAGAAAAGGACGAAATAGATACAAACACAAAGGACGAAAGAAAAAAATAAACAGAGAAGGAAGAAATAAACGAAGTGAAGATAGGATTAAAATCAATAAATCACAAAAATGGAAAGAATAAATAAAACACGAAATACATAAAATAAGAAATAAATTAAGCGCGAAATAAATAAAACACAGAGAACAGCGAAATAAATCAAACACAGAGAAGGACGACATTAATAAAGAAACAAAGAAGGACAAAATAAAGAGGACGAAGTAGAGAAAAGCAGAAAACAACCACTAATAGGGACGAAATGAATGAAGCAAAAAAGATAGGAAAGGGTGAAAAAGAAAGGACAAAATAAATAAAACACAGAAAAGAACGAAAGAAGGATATGACTACAGCTATGAGAGGGACGCCACGGATTGATCTGATCTGACATTTGGTTAGGTAGGGGACAACTTCCCACTTTAGCAGTAATCGACCTCCATTGTTGTAATAACTATAACAGCAGGATACAGGCCAGGGAGGATAGTCATTGTGTACCTTTTAACGACTCCGAAGAGGATCTGACAGATACAATGGCGTTCTGTGCAGCTCTGGAATTGGCTTATACGCCGAGTTTCCCAGAGAGTAATGGTGGCCTTGGAAAACGGAGAAGAGGCTTAACGATTTATTGGAAAACAAGAAATACCTCCAACCATCGCGAGCAGACATCAACACGATAGATAAGGGAAAGTTAGTTACTCTCTCAGAGAGAGAGAGAGAGAGAGAGAGTTACATATTACATGTATGTACAGATCATAAGATGTTAACACGTTTTTATGGTTTTATGTCATCACAAAATGCCATGTGAATTAAAAACTAACAAAATACCTCATGGGGAATGAAAAATAATAAAACAACAGTTATATTTGTTGCTGTGAAATAGATACTGCACTTTAATGAGATATTTATGTAGGAATTGCTATATTACGGCGTTAACTATAAAATTATTATCTGTAATTCATATAATCCTAAGATAAATAATTTTATAATTACATAAAACAGTAATAGATATAGCTATAATTCAACATAATGAACGCCCTGTATGGAAATCTGAATACTGCAAACATTAATATAATTTTTAAAAACATTTTTATTTATTCCTTACACATCATATGAATGCATTTTACATCAACAAATAATGCAATACGGAATAACTTTGAATCTTAAAAAGAAACACGATCAATGCTATAATATTTGTTTGCGATATTCTTTGTAACGGGTACATACATGTAACTACCACGGGAATCTGAGCTGGGGAAATGTTCTATGTATGTATTTAATTCAGATCTCTATCTTTAAAAAAACAAACCTGTTTCTTCATTTCTTTAATCCTTATAAAATTGACTAAACCTTTTTTTTAAACAAACACTCTGTATATATTTCATAGTATATTTTCATGATAATATACAGAATTGCCGAAATGTTTAATGTTTTGTTATTTGAATGAGAGAGAGAAGAAGAAAGAGAGAGAGAGAGAGAGAGAGAGAGGAGAGAGAGAGAGGAGAGGA
>CAJDSM010014719.1:181207-194507 GCA_903981925.1 Ostrea lurida
TAGGGACATATTGTAGATTTCTAAAGCACAAATTACAATAATTCTTTAATCACAATACTTCAGTAAAATCTCAGATACGAATTTGAAAAATCTATTCGTTCCCCCCGCCCCCCCCTCCCTGCAGTTTTTGCAAAGTAATATTTTGTTCTGGAAAGATGAAATGCCATTCTTATAAACCTCATAGAAATCATAATTTACACGTATAGATTTCACTTGGTGAAGAACTGATTAGAAAATCTATAAATAATTATTTCAGAAATGATGATTAAAAAAATGGGTTGACCTTATTTTTGTCATATTTTTGCAAGAATTTATTTTCAAAATACTTATTATGCGTATTAATCAATATTCACACAAAACAATCTGAACGCATTTTGTAAAATTTATGCATTTGACTTACGAAGAAAATTATTCTAATCGAAAGCAAGGTCTCCTGAATAATTTAGTGGGGGGAGACAAAGGGGACAATTTTACGGAAAATCTATGCCATTTTGGCACTGTAGAATAGCGTCAAAATCCAATTATGGCACTACCCCGACAAATTCTGCGAGATTACAATTTAGTCGTAAAATTGTTAAATTTAGAGCGCCTACGTCCAATTGAGTTTCTCTGTGCTGGGAGTTTTACTAGGTGTTAATAGAAAATTCGCTTTATTTAAGGACGTAAATCGCACGAAACTCGCCAACAGAGACAGTGATTGGGGAGGCTGTTTACAACTGCCAAAAACAGTAGATAATATTACAATACCGCGTCATTTGGTTAAAAACAGTTATAAATTATTAGAAAAATGAACAAACAAGTGGTGTAAATATTAGCTATAGACAATGCATATGCCAAAACTCCAAATGCTTTATCCAAAAATAAAAAAAAAATGTATATTTCTATGATTTCTTCCATTTTACTTTTTCATGTTGAATTTATTTTTCGTAGTGTGAGGTCGAGGAGATTTACGACTAAGTTCATCGAGAGGAAAGACTCGTTAGTTTACATAAATGTATATAAAAAGATATAAATCTCGGGATTTGAAAAGCACAAAGTTGACATGATTAACATATTCACTACCATTTCCTCAGAATTATGCTAATTGTAATAGGTTTCTCGGAGGAAGCTGTACAACAATACATGTGGTAATCATGGTGTCCATTTGTAGAACCGACGTTTTGTGTAACAGCCCAAACATGAATTATAGCACAACCTCACACCTTGCAAAATCACTCAATACAGAAAAGAAAAATTATGAAAAAAGAAATACTTTCGAAATATCTACATTGTTCAAAAATAGAAATTTTTATTAAAAATAGAAATATTTCATAAAATCCTTGTACTTGCACAGCGAGTGTTATCTGTAACGCTATGGAAAACGAAATTAATAATTAACCTTTTAAGTTTCATAATTAACTAAATTTTAGACATTTCATTCCACTTTTTTATTTTTACTATGAAGCAAATATAATTTAAATATTTCAATATGCCAGATCAAAATAAACATATCAATTAACTATAAGACATTTTAAAAACAATTTCGCGAAACACGTATATTCTTTATTATTTTTTATAAATTAATTTCTCTATTTTTGTTCTATTGTTTTAAATGAATAATTCACAATAGAAATTAAAATATGAAGATAAAATACTATATATAAAAAATAAATATAAAAGAAATGACTAACAGAATTAAAATATCTATAGTATGGATGTGAATCAAGGTGAATGTTTATATCATAGTGTTAAGCGGGGAGTAACTCGTATAAAAATACACAGTATACGATATGCAAATTAATACGGGCAAAATACTTCTTTTAGAATAATAATAATGATAATGATAATAAAATGTTGATTATTTCAAAATTTCTATCAAATGCAGTATCATTACAAAACTAAACTGTGCAAAATGAGAATTTCAATAATACATTTGCATTCAAAATCGCCGTCATTTTGATACAATTTCTATAAATGATAATGGCGTATTATTCCAATGAAGAAATAATACTTGAAGTAAGTGGTAAATTATATATCAAAATTGATGGAATATTGAATTAAATTGTATATTGATTACTTTTAATAAATACATATTCATCGTAAAATGAACTGGGATAAAAAAAAATATATCAAAAGAAGAGTTGTATGTTTGATAATTACTGAATATGATGATTTTAGCAGTTTTCGGAGACAGAAATTTAATACAGAGAAGATATTTAAAGTTTTATCGTATATTTTGCCTAGTAATAGTGTAGAGACATTATAAAACATAAATATGATAAACATGAGCATGAAATTTTCGAAGAAGGAAAAGTTATCAATGTTTTGCGAAAATTGAAAATCAAGCAGAGAATCATTCTAAAAATCTTCTTGGGTGACCTTGCTTTTATCTTGGCGATTGACGGCGTGTTTTATGTTAAGTTTGCCCCCATCACTTAGCAGATGAAAGGACCCCAAGTGGAGACTAGTCTCAACAAACTAAACCAAGGGTAATAACCGAGGAATTTTGATGTTCAGTTTATGACCAAATTTTGCCGATTGAGGTCGTAAAAATGTAGAAAGATATTGCTGTAGGTCCGTTTCTACGCTGTCCAGGCAGATACGGGTTGATTTGGTGGCCTCCCCTGGGGGTTAACAATTTTAACAAGCCTTGGTTTTATCAAATGGAGAAAATTATCTTCAACATGTAACGAACCACAGATATCCTTTCCGTCAAAAAACCCGTATTCTTGCCTGAGACGTGTGTCTTTGTTAAAAATCAAAAAGATTTCCTAGCGTTTCATTCGACTGCTGTATCACTTGTTATTAGTTTACATTATAATGTTAGAATCCATCTGATAAATGCCTCGCATTAAAATATAGCTTTGGTCTTTTTCATCTCAATACGCCAATATAGAAATCAAAAGAAACCGCACTATCCTGTCTGTTTGACTTTGGCCACCTAATGCCAATAAACGACCGTTAAATTCGAGTAAAATTCAAAACCCTATAATTTTACGAATGTCATCAAACGACACCAAGAGAAAATTAATTCTAGCTTTATACCTTAAAGTTCTAACAATTTCCCTTTATTGAAACTTAACGACCAGATGTAAACACTTACGTGGCTCGACTGACTGAATGACCAGTGCAAACCTAGGACTAATAAACAGCCCACAACAAAAGAGCAGCGACACCTCTAGCAAATCACACCGCGTGCTTTGTCTCCAGAAAAACAAGAAATCGGGACTTACCAAGGGCAGTTCACTCCTGTCAGGCGCTGAACGTAAACGAGTTATCCCTCTTTGCACACATACACATGATTTTGTCGTTAAAATCCTATGGCGGTTTATATGAAAACATAATAATCCACTTTGAAAAACATATTGTAGCGAATTCCTTTCTTTGCATACATTCCATGTTTATCTGAAAATATAAAAATGATATTATTTTATAGCCATTTGTACTATTTTTCATTTTTTAAATGTGCTATGTTGTAAATTTGTAAGTATATTTTGGTGTTGAATACATGTACTTTAACCGGTTTTTTTTTATTCATGCCTACCGCAATTTATCGAAAGTGTCAAATTGATAAATTAAGTGTATGTCATTGTACTAGCTAAACGCTGTAGAACGAATGATGACAATTTTTATATTACAAAGTAAAACGACAAGAAACATGACATCTGCAAAAAGAAACATCGATTTTCTAAAAGTGCCGTTAATACTTTCATACCAGTATATGATATGTGACAGATTTCAGCTTTCTCTTTCTACCGGACAAGATCAGAATAACACGGAAGGCTAGCTTCTGGGGCTACACTGTCAGATCTGTCTGCCAGACCCGGGATCTAATTCGTTTAATTGACTGATAAAATGTCATTGAAGGAAAATGTCAGAACTATTGTTAGGGAGGACCTGTTAAAGATGTTCTCTGTCATTACACAACATTCATTTTAATTTGTTGATTGTATGTCTGACCGCCCACGCGTTAATCACATTCAAGGAAGGAACAGACAGATCCCTGCATGTCGTGTCCCCGTGTCCCCATCATACAGGAACACGCACCTTTGTATATACAGTCCAGACACGAGCACCGCAGACGGCAGCATTCTAAATTTATTGGTAGATCAGATGCAGAGCATTCATAAATATTTCAAAAATCTCTTCTCACCCGCGGGAACCAAATCATGATATTGATTTTATTTTCGTACTTTTCTGAATGAAAGATTCCTAATTTAATGGTTTCACTTACATACACTAATAAACTTAAAATAAAATAAATATACGTAGTTTTTTCTCATTCAAACGGTATTGTGATTGCCTTTTCGTTGTTTTCTTTTCTTTTTTATTAAATCATCATTATGAATTAATTTTGTAAAAGAATATCTCACAACTGTATGTATAAATGGAGGACTTCGTTTGGATCTTATTTTTATCTTTTGCTGTAAAATTTTTAATAAGATTTCCCCTTATGTCAGTAATATATTCCAGCTTGGTAACAATACCCGAATTTTCAGACATATTTTAAAATAGGTCTTCTGACTTATCCAAATATACTAATAGGAATTCCTGTACATCGAAAGTAAATTTTTTTTATAATTAGACACTGATATAATAAAACAAATCAACATTCGAAAATAATTCAATGCAACATACAATTGACATTTTTTTTCTGTTTGTATAGTCTCCCACTGAAAATTAATATGTAGCGTATACTGTAATATTTCGTCGTGAACATGTACGTTAGCGCAGAAAGAATAAAGTGTGAATATATTTTACAATGGAAAAGAGATCAGTTCTTTGAACGGCTTAAATACGATAAACTGATTGCGTCGATTGATTAACGTAAATTTTTGTCAATGAGGCTCGTAATAATAAATCGATTTTATGATTTTAATGTACTGCTTTGAGGTAGATAAATATTTCGATAATGTTTTGTTTTGAACATATACTGCATGTTACATTAAAACTTGTGGTGTATATTGCTGAGGCTAAAATCCTGACGTCACTAACAGATCATTTGACAAATCTTAACTTACTTACGGAAATCTGCAATATGACTACTTTAATTTAATAAAAAGAAGCAATTTTATCTCGCTGAATAATTTTGATATTAAGATAAAGTCGATCATAATGGACAAAGACACAGAAAATGGTCCCTCCCTTTACGAGAATTATTCCAAACATTATCAAATTCCTTCAACATATAAAGCATGATTTGCAGTTTTAAGAAAGAAAAAAAGCCTGGGCGATTTTTGCATCTCTGGAGCCTTTGGACCTCACCTTTTGCCACTTACAAATTTAATTGCTACTCATTCTTTTTTCATACACATGTATATTGTGGCAAAATATATGTTTATTTCTTGTAATTCTTATACCCTCATGACGCAGATTTAATGTGATACTTCTGTATACTCATATATGGTGAGAAGCTTACGCCTGTACATTTTGTCAATTTTACTTGAAACTGTACTTAGTCTCAACCAGTATGTTCATTTAGAAATATACAGCTTGTATTTAGCAAGCTGAAATAATAATTATATATTCAACACATAATGGGTATTGTGTTATGGTTTAAGGTTTATAAAGAGGAAGCATAAAGAAGATTACTCATAACACAGAAACTGTTGTTCAGTTCACAATTTCAAAGAACATAAGAAGTCTCGGTAAAACATGTACATGTAATGTACAGACGGACTGTACAAGTAAGCATAGCGATATATAATAAACAAGATTTTAAAGGCTGAAGTTTGCAATGCGAAAATCTATGAATATTTCATATATTCATTACTATAATAAATGCATCTGATGGATATGATTGGACAAAATGATAATTAAAACCCAATTAAATTAAGATCACACAGTCTTCAATTATGCGCATCTATTTTGACGTCAATCCGTAAAATTTGGTAATATAGAAGATTTGCGATGTTATTGAAAGATATATTTCATGATTTTTAAAAAAAAACCAACAACACCACATTCTGATAATTAATGTACTACTCTATACTCCCTTTGAAATGTATGTTACATATTCGAATGCTTCATCTTATTTTCTTTCAACCAGTAATTATAAACTTGTAACTAATTCCAAATACTAATAACTTAGCGTTTTACAATGTGTAACAAAATAAATTGAACATTATCAAAATTTTTGCCTGGAATTGCTTATCAGAGACAACAAGAAATCAATAGGAATATGGAAAATATTTGACGTCATCTTTCCGGTGGAAAATAGACCATAAAACAAATGAGAAAAGTTTCTCTCAAAGACAAAAAATATTTAGTGTGTCACAGCTAACAAAACTAAAAACGAAAAGACAGAGACAGAACACCTTATAAAGCTGCAGATACCTATGTAAGTTTATTTAATTTCTACGAGTTATTTATTTATTGACTATATTGATATTCATGTCAACAATGAACGACTCAGAATGAAACAGATACACCTATTGTGACGTCCCGTGGGATACACCTCAAACAGATATCATAGTTTTATTTATCTGAGTTACTAAAATTATGATCATTGTACTTAAATCATTTCACCATCTTAGTACCTGTATATAACACTGACAGAGACTATTTAGTACTGCTGGATGCTAGTAGGTTATATTTCTGAAACTAGATTTTAAAATAACATTTCCAAATTGTTTTGCATATGTAAATACATGTATTAGCTCAATGTACGTCATTTACAAAAACATTTTCATCTGCGAGAACTTTTACTAAATTTGCGGGGAAAAAAACCGATTGTATCTTTACAAAAATGATAAGTTGTTGTGTAAGGAATTATCGAAATAATTTAAAAGAGTTTTTCTCAGAGTCGGCGCTTTTTATACTATTTCAAAAACTTGATCACTAACATATATACCTTTACACAAATATTCTTGAACACGATGTGATATATTTTAATGATTAATTATCATTCAAGTCTTTAGGTACATTGTACATGTATATGAATTTAAAGATTGAAAAGAAACAAAACAAATGGTAATGGTAAAAAGATCGCCAGAAAAAAGAATTTTGGATTTTACCTTGTAATTAAAAATGAAAAAAATCAATTAATCAATTAGAGAATTTGTTAAATTCTGGTGGAGAAATACATATTTTACTAATTAATTACTCATTTTGAGCCCAACAGAAAGTTGTTTTACAATTCATGAAATGAAACCTTTAATTTAGAACCAATTTTGTTACGTTATATTATTTCATTAAAGAGTTAATGAATGAAATAACTATACATACCTTCTCCCCTTTGTATTTATATAAACCATATTTTACAATGAACTTTATTCAAATAATAAAATCAAGATGTTTACAAAGATGCAGTTACACTTCAAGAAAGGGCAATTTTATTTCCATGAGCAGCATTTTATTGTTTTCCTGGGATTTTATATTTTTTCGCGACGCCATCTGCCCAGTCCTAATGTTCCATGCTTTTATTTTTTGGCGGTATTCTTGTTGCTCCAATAAATAACTTTTTCAATAGCATTGCAAGCCAGAAACTACAATCTAGTTATCAATGATCTTCCTGATATTTTGTTAAACCACTTGTTTAGCTTGATATAACGAATGTTGATCCAAATTTTTTTCTTCTAAATTTCGTAATAGATTAAAATCATCAACTAAGAAAATTTATTCAGGGTAAACAAGACACTGAATTCTTATGTATCAATTTAAAATAGATTAAAAGTCTTATTTAAAGAAATGACCAGAATTCCATATTTTATTCAACACGAGTTCTAAAAGATGGATCTTTTGTTCCTAAAAACGTATCGAGAAAGATAGTTATGATTTCCTACAAACAAACATAATCAAAAATATTTCTTTTATTCATCGAAGGTTTTTACCCCTTTTCTGGCCAGTAATACAAACATTCTATCATTGATTTAGGTTATAAACAATACCATATTTAAATTCACAAGTGCTATTTTCTTTTATCTTTCTTTTTTCTCTCTCTTTTTCTTTCTTTTTTTTTTTTTTTTTTTTTTTTTGGATTAAGTGAATTACATATCACCAATATGATTCAAAATCTTACACTTATAATACTAATTAGTCATACAAAATTGAGAACCACGTGGTCTGAAGGTTTGGAATTACATAGTGAGGAATTTTGATAGAAAAGTACGCAAAAACAAGAAAAGATACGTTCTATATAGCTTTGTAAACTTGCAATGAAACTTACAGGGAAGGGAAGGAGTTAGGTTTCTATTAGAAAGCGTTCAAACATATTTCCTACTTCTTTTCATATTTAAAAAAAGAAAACACCAAAAGAATATAGACTGTTATATTACTTTGAGCATGTCACAAAAATGACTGAAAATAAAAGGTGTAGAATGCTCAAATTGTGAATGAATGATGTTCCAATTTTATCCATGATTTTAAAATGTTTGAATCAGAAAACTAAAGCTCCATGAAAACAAGTAAATAAATATCAATATCTACACGATTGCAACATGTAACGCCCCCTTTCTGAGAGGAAGTAAGACCGACTGCCGTTTTCTATATCACAGCGTCTATACAGTGCATTTGTTTGCGGTAAAGTGGAATTTAATCTAAAACATTAATCAGATTCACACCAGGGAACCATATACGGACAGATTTATAGAACTGTGTGGTAGGTACCGCCGGGGATGGCGGATAAGCCTATAGGATGCTGTGGAGAATACCTCAGTCTAACTCAGAACCCGGATATTCAAGAGCTTATTGCTGCTCTGAATACTTGCTTTTTCCCAGTGTAACAAAATTTGAATATTCATAAGCACAGTTTTGCTCAGTTGACCGTATCCAGATATGATTTGAAAAGCATGCAATGTTGGTGGCATTGGGATCCTGTGATTTTAAAGAAATAAAATTGTCAGGAAAAACAATCGGAAAGCGCAAAAACTAAATCAGAAAGAACAGGGCCACACACATTAGAAGTGAGTTTAACGCTGATTTAGATGGCGTGAAATAGCCGGGAGCACCTTGGTTAATGTAAGTAGGAATGGAGAGGACCTAACACGGTTATATTTAAGTTTTTATTGGTCTTGAAGCTTTGCCAGAGAGGGGTATATATTTACAAGATCAATTTGTGGTTGGTTTAGAGATAAGCGAAATCAACCAGTAACAACAGCTTATAGACTAGTAGTAAATATCTTAGGACATAAAATTCGTCAAAATACATTTGTTTATATTGCCTATATATTATCCCTTGATAAAAATCTGTTTGAACAGTATTCGTGCATAGAAATGTCTAAATCGTTCAAGAAAATGGCGTTTAAGTGACAAACTGATTTATTTATGACTTAGAAGAAACTCTAATCCGTCCACATTGCAATTAATATCATAATATATTGTAAATGGATAAACCATACTGTATTTTTTTTCTCTAAAAGTTGCGCCAAACATCAACAAAATATATGAAATTGCAAATACTCACTGTTCCATAGAGTCACCAGTGACACGAATTTCGTTTACATATAAGAAGTGTCCCATACCGCACACATACCATGGAAATGATAAACGCTTGAAAATCTTTATTACAAATATCATCGTAAATAAAAAGAATGCGACAACCGTACACTGCGCAGAGTTTTTCCGGAATTTATGCTCATAGTCTTAAGGCACAGATAGGGTTTGTTTTTTATATCTACACTTTTTTTCTTTACATAATTGACTCATTTCTGCATCCACATCTCTTTTCCATTTAATTATATAGCTCTCATAAAACGAGAAGTGCACGTCGCCCTCGAAAAAAGTTAGTTCTTTACATTCAGTTTATCAAAGACTCAGTTATAAACTGTGTGTTGTCTTGATTAAAATCTGCATGTTGGAGTCATAAAATATACACTCAGTTACAGCTTTGTTTGCCACTAACTGGTTGGTACTTTACTTCATACAGCCAAGAAATCTTGATTAACTCTGTTGCCTTTCTTTTTAGAAGTTTCATTAATCCATACATGCACATGACAATGACAGATTAGAGAATTTTGAAACTTCATAATATTGCTGAGTACTATAGTATCACTTGACAGTTGCCAAAAGAAAGATATTCGGATTAGACCTCACTTGTCCAGTGGCTCACTTTGTTAGGTGGCTCAAATCTAACAAAGAGAAGGCTTTGGTTGCCTGATGGTTCAAATGTATCAAAGAAAATACCTCAGTTGTCTGATGGCTCAAACGTATCACCCAATCTGTTATTGCATGTATTTGATCACAAAGGATCCCCTCAAAAACCATTATTTGTGGTATTTTACTTCATACATTGATTTTTTTTCCTTTTGTCTAACAAACAAATCACATCTAAAAAGAACTGTTGCATTTTGCATCATCCAACTGATGATATCTTCAAAAACCAAATGTGCCATCTAACAGGGAAATACCTTTAAGATAAGCCAGTCTTAAAGGATTTCTGTAAAAATAACCCTAAAGGATTTTTTCTACAATCGGAAATTTAATAGCAAGTAGCATTTTAATGTAATTTCCAAACGAAATTAAATATATATATACGTATGTAAAGGCAACACTAATGAACAGTGATCAATCTCATACGTCTCAAATAGAATATAAAACAAGAGCTGGGCGAAAATGGACTCCTGGACTCACCTAAGGTGGGTTCAGGTGCCTAGGAGGAGCATCCCCTGTTGACCGGTCACGCCCGCCGTAATATGTATACAAAATAACGAAACTCATTTCGATCACTTTCTTTTATAATCTGCTATCAATGTATGTTTCATAAAGGCAGAGTACGGTGTAATTTATTGAATGTTTGAGTTGGACACGTAAGATAATATTTCATTTGATATTCCAGTAAGAATCAATAGAGAACAGTTTATTTCATATTCTGGTGAGATAAAGTACAAAACGTTTTAGTTGATATTCCGGTGATAAACAATAAGATGATCAATGGTATGTATACGCTTTATTAATAACACCCATTTTCATTCATGAAAAGGCAAAGATAACGAGCAGTGACTATCTTGTAAGCCCCAAACATAATACAAAACAAAAGTTGGGCAAACACTGACCCTTAGCTACACCAGAGGAGGGGATCAGATGCTTAGGAGGAGTAAGCATTCCCTGTCGATCGGTCACACCCGCCGTGAGCCCAATGTCTTCAAGCAAACGGAATAATCCTTAGCCAAAACTAGTGTGTAAAGATCAGACAGCATTTGACCCAATGGCAGGCCGTACCGGCAAACTAAATCGTTAAAACACACAGAATTTGCAAAAGCCTGCCTTTAAACGTGGCTTTGAAATTCCTGCAACAATGATTTGTTTGTAAGTAGCCTGCCTCGATTAAAAATATGCAGAACAAGGTCTTGCGTATCGAATCAGGTGAGAAATATATACACCATATGCAGGTGATGGTACAATGTTGCTGCTCCATATATGTGGGAAGTTGACGATGGAAAAGATGATGTTAGTTTGCTGTTAAAGTTTACGTTCAATAAAATATTCAAGTTCGAAGCAGATATGGATGTCTCTATGTTGTCTTTTATTTCTAGTTAGAATCGACATATGAATGAAAATTGTTATGTCAACATATCCCAGTGAACTCGAAATAAAAGGCACCACCGTCTTCTACACATTATCATATTAAGATATATTGATTATATTTCTCACTTGTTCGATAAGTGAAACATGCTCTGTGTATGATCAATATTTAGATGGAGGCATACCAATAACAAATATGTTGGTGTTATAGAGGTTTGAAAAATATCGCTGAAAATCAATATCTCGGAAATTTTATGTCCGTTATACAATGTATATATAACGATTTAATTCACAAATACAGCCTGTCATTAGACGAAATGCTCGCTGACGTGTTTCATACCTTGGCAATCACTAAGAACGTTCTTTATACATTGATTTTGAGTATGGGTTACCCTACTTAGGGCTTACGGCGGATATGACCGGTCAATATAGAATACTTACTCCTCCTAGGCACCTGATCATACCTCTGGTGTGCCTAGGGGCCCATGTCTGGCTTGCTCTTAATGTCGCATATCCATAGGAATTATGAAATTTATCACTGTTCGTTATTTTTACTTGTTCATGTATTCAATATTCCGGCAGATTGGGATGAAATCACTGGACAATTTTTAAAATTAACACATTGCTCTAAACTATGTAATACTGCGTGTCATCAGCTCGATAGATACATAAACATCTTCCATTTATTTTTTGCTTAAAATTCATAGAATAATATGTGAAAGTGTCGGTATAGTAAATACAGAAGAGTTTAAATATTTATGGAGCATTACGTAAACCAAACATATACCATGAGAGAAGTTTAAATTATTTCACCTATTTTTTGATTTTCAGTATTCTATTCTGTCAACATTCTGTACATGGTATACAGCGTTGTCCCTATCTGAAATACTTAAAACATGTAAACCTCCTCTCGTGACCCGATCAAGGGTTTCATTTATGAAATGTTTTAATCATTATGAAATTTGTGTTTACAATGAATAAGAAGTAAATGGTAGTTAGGCATAGATAAATAAATAAATATTTATTCGCTTCAGATAGTAAGGGCAATGAAAACCATGAAAACTCGAAATTTATTTTCAACAGAGTGGAGTCTGGTTTACATAAAGGACCTCTCCTGTGCGGGGAGGAAGATACAGTGCCCGGAGAAACCCACGTGTTGATCAACATAACATTTCACATGCAACCACTGTTGTAAAGAGGAGATAGAACTTGATTTAAGATATTTTACTTGACAATCAAAAGGATTGGGCAACCAGACAGAACCTACACGGCCCTCTCCCAATACAAAGGTCAAGATAATAATAAACCTTATATAGAAAAAATAACTGATAATTAACAGTATTAGTTGGAGATGTGACACTATTGTAACGAAGTTTTGTTGAATATTATGCTATGAATATATTTTATACATGAGATCAGCTGGTTCTACTCAAACACACGGACATAATTACAGACCCTTACCTAAAAACACACATACATACAATGTAATATAGATCAATCCACCCGTTGGAAGAACTTGGAGGAAAATAAAAGAGAGGGAAAACCATAGTGCAAAAATACTATATAATAGTAACATGCATCAAAAGCACTTAGACGCTTTATGGTAATTATGAACGTAAGAAATTATTTTGCAATTCAAATTAAATGAATACGCTAAACTGCCATGTAGGATATAGTTCATCTGAAAAGAGACGACAATGTCACCAAATTGTTGTAGAAGAATATCTCTTTGCTCACTATATTTTGGACATTTAAGGAACTAATATACATTTCTTTCGAATTCTTGGTCACAATGCAAATTGTGTGGGTCATCAGTAATCTTTCAATAGATGATGACTCGATTTGCTATGATCTTTATTCC